>JAPYZR010005551.1:0-12111 GCA_030522945.1 Trichopria nigra
ATTTGAGAAACTGCACGTTCACGTCGAAATAACGCGTCTACGTAAATCGCCAATTACTTCTAAAGGCGATATAACAGCAATTATTACTGTCTCTTTTCTTATATGTATATATATATACTAACTCTGTTGAGTCCAAACGTTTTAGTATATGTATAACATAAATAACCACGGTAAGTATACGCGTATATAACTTCCTAATAAGTACAGCCAATTACTCGTCGGTATTTGCCATTAAACTTTACTTTTGACGCGCACACACACACACACACACGCACACACGCACACACACACACACACATACACACACACACACACACCAATAAATCAATTAATTCTTAACAGATCCTTGCATATTTGCATATATATACATATATATAAACTGTTTTTTGCAATATTTCCCTGTAATATTTTTTACACAACGGTGGATCCGAGGACTTTCAGGTTACACGATACGGAACCGGATATCCATGCAAAAATGCGTTCCAGGCGGGTTGTGACAGTTAGGTTAGGTTAGTTTTTAAGCGGGGGGTGCAAGCCCCCCCCCCCCCCCCCCCCCCCCCCCCCCCCCCCCCCCCCCCCCCCCCCCCCCCCCCCCCCCGCCGCCCCCACCCCGCCCGCGCCCCCCCCCCCCCTAACCACCCTTCTATACAATTATATATATATATATAATTATATCGCCGTGTTCATTGATTGTTATATATATATATATACGGCGGTACAAAAATACATCATGATCTTTGTATTTTCTTTGATTTGTCTTTTTTTTCTCTCATTTTTAAATTGAATGCCAATTATATAAAGACAGATTAATAAACTCCACGTATCATGCAGCAACACCAGGCTTTGACGTCCGCGTAAAACCAAGAGGTAACAAGAAAGAGCGGGATAGCGCGGAAGAAAATCTGGATGGGAGAAAGAAGAAGAAGAAGAAGAAGAAGAGCATCAAGAAAGCTGGGATGTATAAGGCGCGAGGGAAGGCGAGGGAAGGCAAGTGGCTCTCTTCGAAAGCGAGAAAAGGCGCGCCTCCACGTGTAGATAGTGGAGAAGCAACAAGTTGCCGAGGATAAAGAAGGAGAGCGGAAGAGAGCGGAAGAGAGCGGAAGAGTGTCGAGGAGGTGGATCGGTATAAAAGGGTCGTTGCCCGGCGCTTCGCCCGTTTCACACTCTCACCTTGTGGCCGAACGCACCCTTCTTTCCCGTGGTAACGGAACGCGTTTTTCACCTACTCCCAGTTTCGATCATCGTTTCGATAATTTCATCAAGGGCGTGAGGGACACCAGTTTTATTTTCGTGTCGCACGAGTGGAATCGCGGTAGAGGTGAGTCTGCCCTCGACGGAAAACCGGTAGTGCCGAATCAAATCACCGCTCGACTTAATAAAGTGCCTGTGCAAATTTCAGTATAGTGTTCGAAACTCTAGTGCCGGAAGAAATTACCTTTATACGCATTTTTAACTTATTGGTTCGTGTCTTGGTCCTTTATCCAAGTTTCCTTATTTCAAGTTTCAAGGATGAGACTTGCGTGCAATTCTTGCGGTGTGCACTGATCGGGCTCGTGTTCGATTAGCCGGGATTTTCGTGTCATTTATATTTCTCTGCGTATACACATGATGTATAGTGAATATCGAATGAATGCGGTAAATGCCTTCTATTCCCGGCTCTCTTCTCGATCCTAGTTGAAATATGTGTTTGTATATATATATATATATACATACCAAATATATTTATTTATTTATTCGAGGTCAAGTTCGTGGCGTTACCATCAATGGAACGGGCGATTGATCGATCGGGTACCATTCTCAGCGCTCAGATAAGCTCAGAACGTAAATTTAGAAAAAAATGGGGCGGAGGGGGGAAAGAAAAGAAAAGAAAAGAAAAGAAAAGAAAAGAAAAAGAAAAAAAAAGCAAAGATCGGTTACCGGAATATAAAGTCGGAAGTAGAGGCATTTACGGATTTCTCTGAGCCCATGACGTCCCTATATAACCGATCATTGTTCATTGTTATCTTGCAGAATCATGAAGTTAGTGGTGGTGTTGGCACTATTGTGCTGCTTGGCGATCGGCAGCTTCGGCACCCCCGTGCCAGCTCAGATAGTCGAAAGGCACGAGGATTCCTCCTCGTCTTCGGGGCATAAGGAGACGGCGCGTCAAACAGCTGCAGCTCCAGCACCGGCGACCGACGACGACGACGACGACGATGACGACGACGACGACGAATTGGGCATTACCGATGACGACGACGACGACGATGACGACGACGACGACGAAGACGACGACGACGACGAGAGCGACGATTATCTAGAGCGATTCATCGAAGAGGTTCTCGGCGGTAAGTCTCTGTCATTTGCTTCTTTTTTTTTTTTACTCCGTTATAGAAATGTTGAAACAATAGATCGTTGAACTACAGACGATCCCGAAAACCCATGCCGAGTTCAGCCTGATCAAGTGGGGCTGAATACGGGACCGAACGACCGCGGTCGTCCTTGAAATTTAAAAGTACAGTGACTTACGTTATATCTGCATTTCTCGTAAAACAAATGTATATGCAACAAACAAACAAAAAGTCTCGAGTGCGTTTTTTTTGTACTGAAATCTCGTCGGAGAATTAAAGTAAATTCGAGTTTGTCCAGCTGGGAAAAATTCAATGTAAAGTGCTTGATGACGAACCAACTGTATCTTTGTCGGCGCGTATACGTGTTTCATCAAGATGACTCGTCGGTTATTGTTCATCAAGAGGCTACTGTAGCTCGACGGCGCACAGTTGGTATCAAACCCCCCAACCCCGACATTCCGAGTTTAAAACTCTGGACAATTAGTCGTACTCTAATAACCCGCATTAACTGTTGGAGGAATCCTCTTTCCTCGCTTTTCGCTCTACGAATTTTTTATATATTGTGTATACATGTATATAGATACGCGCATACCTCAGACACTTATTGATGCTCGCAAAGTTTCCATATACAGATAAATATGTGCGTGTGTGTGAGCGCGCGTATAGTGTGTCAGTTTCCCGGGGGAAAATACGGGATTGATAGATTAGTTTCCTCGTCACGCGAGAACGCGAAACATCGGATCATGCGTGAGCGTGGTGATGAACGCATAACGGATTACGACTCGGCATTGTGTCGTCGCGATCACGCGCGTAATTGCCCGAAATAATTTAAAGAGGCTGCGTCGTATGTATTTAATAAGTACCGCTGGTCAGCGCGCCCATATACCTGTCGATTCGAATTCCTCGCGATGGCGAAGCACGCACCTCGCCGACCGTTATATTTGTACGGGTGATGATGAGGCGTAATCTCGTTGCCATCATATAGGCAGGGACCGTCAATGCCAATGCCAATGCCAAAGCCAATGCCAACTCGAACGGACGGACTTGTAACGGGACACAACTCTGCTTTGACTATGCATCCGAATTAACATAATCCACGCGTCTCCACGCAAGAATTTCTATACGCGCTACTTCTTTTTCATTGACATACATTCCTTAATGATGCATTCCGGACTGGCCGATCATCAGTATACACCTACTGCTTGCTTCTTATATCCCACCGATTCCCTTTTCGTTCATAATCGCATCAGACCATACTCGCGCAAGTCTGGGATCTCTCGAAGACACTCGTCGGAATCCCGTCCTTGGCATTCGTCTTTTTCTAAAACCCATCGCTTTACTTTCGATGCATATTGATTTCACCCGCAAGAAATCCCACAGCATCTTTACACTTTCTTTCTTCTTCTTGCCCCGCTATACGATCAAACTTTTCCCATTGTCCCGTTATTATACAATGCATTCCTTCGATTCTCGTTATGAGATTACCGCTCTGCCCCTCTCTGCCACATCACCTGCATTGTCGTTTATACACTTATTTGACGATTTCGTGTTAGCCTTCGATCCATTCTTGGATCGATTTCTTTAAAATTCCGTAGTATTATACCAGATAAAGATTAAGTTGACGCTTATTGTAATCGTATACTCGCACTGCCCTCCTCCCGATGTAACGCCTCGGCGATAATTATCGATGCCGTTTGCGTATCGTTTCAACAAACGTAATGAAGCTAACGATATCGGTAAATATGTTGCTAAGAACTCGTCGTTTATTAACGAACGTCCAGAATTGCTCTTACTAAATTCCCTTCCGGCTTTGCTCGCGTTCAGGTCATTTCGCAAAAGTAACACCAAGAGCCGTTGCTCTCAATGAATTACATAGCGAAGCCAAATTATATTATTAGTCTATATTTAGTCCAGGATGGCGTCTGTAATAGAATTTCTGCCCGTCTTATATAGTAACGAGTATATACTTGCCGGTTTGAGACAATCTTCTCAATATTAATTACCATGCACGAGTTGATATATGAAATGATTTTGAAATAAAAGCCAGCCATTATGGGGAAAGCGACCGTTTCGAAAACGGTCGTTTCAACGAAATTGAAAATGAATTGCCGCGCCAGGATCTCTCGCACACCCGAACCTGATTCTCGTTGATCTGAAAACCTCTTTCTCTCAGCAGCAATACCTGTGAGCGCACGTGCGGTCCATTATGTGTATACGTATATATATATATATATATATATATGTATAGGCCACTCTTTCGGTACACATGTCGTCCCTTCCCGCGACCAACAACCAATCTGGGACGTATACATGGGATGAAAGGCAAATCGACAACGACATCCACATAAATCGATATTCAAGATCTCATGGCTCGTTGCATATCCGACCACCTCGTTCCTTCCGGCATCCGGTTCATTCGAGGAGAAACGATTGAAAATTTCTTTCCTCCAAACTTTCTTGCATGCACACGCGACTCGATCTAAAAATCAATGCGTTATTAATTGTCAGATCAAACTATGACGATGTATTACATGTATATACCAGATATATATACGTATATCGGAGTATCCGCTGATGCATGCGATTCAAGTGCAGTATATGCGATTTAATCGCCTCTTCCAACAAGTATTCAGTATGTCGTTCATATCCACACACACACACACATATATACACATACAATCACACATAAATGTATACGTATGCAGGTATATATAGAGACAACACTTGTCCTAGAATTGCTGATATATATATATATATATATATTATGTAGGGAGGGTTTCTAATTAATTAGTTCATTTACCTCGTTTGATACTCGTCGTTCCCACGGAAGAATAATAATAAGACAGAGCCGACCAATTCCATATTTCAAACCCGTTTCCCTCTTCAGGCTGATGGTGCTGGTGCAATCGTATTTCGCGAAATAATGATGATGATGATAATAATAATAATAATAAAATGTACACATACGGTGTGCGTATCTATATAGATAATGAATAGCTTATGGAATGTGAGATTTTTTATGAATCGTCTAAATAATGTTGTTTATACGCTTCAGGTGACGATGACGACGACGACGACGACGATGAGGAAAGTAACGCGGTGCAACCTGCCGCATCGGCCGCATCGCCCCAGGCGCCCTCTCTGATCTCCAATCCGCTGCCAATTCCACCAGCGGTTCAGAGCGACCTGGAGGCTGCTCACGACGCTTCCCTGACCGACGAGTCCGGCTCCTACGAAGACGGCGAGAACCCTGACGCCCCGATCGAGGGCCAGGCAGCGTCCATCCACGACTCTTCGCTGGAAGGCGTCGACACCATCTCGCACAACGTCGTCGCACAAAACGTCGCGCCAGCTGCACCCGGGGCACCCACGTCGCCGGCGGCAACCTCCTCGGACGACGATGACGAGGACGACGAGGACGACGAAGAAGATGACCTCGGCATTACCGATGACGACGACGACGACGACGACGACGAGGAGGAGGACGAATCCGACGACGACGACGAGGACGAAGAGGATGAACTCGATGGCATTGCCGACATTGCGGATGCGCGACGAGCACGTGAGTTCAAGGGCAAAAACAAGAAACACACTAATACGAGAAAACACTTGCGCAAGGCGGCAAACTCGGCACACGCCGTGCAGCTCGCTAAAAGCACCGAATAGGGAATCGACCAGCCAGTCAGTCAGTCAGTCAGTCAGTCAGTCAGTCAGTCAGTCAGTCAGTTAGTCAGTCAGTTAGTTAGCCAGCTCGGAAATGCTCGAAAGATATTAGAACGTCTAGATGTTAGAACGGAACGGAAAAAGGTTCGATCCCAACGACACCCCGGCCCAACAGCCGCCCATCTTCGCCGCAGATTAACCGCAGCACCTCGAGATCGCGCCCGTGTTCTTTTCAGACCGTCTTGTTCTTCGCATTTCACGCCATTTAACGATTCACTGCGAGGTTGCAAAAACTGACGAAATTATAATGAGCAATATTGCTTCTGTTGAATGTGACAATCGTTCCAGACGTATATATATCGGTCGGATCGTTTGCAGCTTCCTCGCTGAAAAGAGCATGGCTGCGCTTATGAGTCTGAAAAGAATACACACACACACACACACACACACCCTGGTAAAAATGGCAGGCTCGGGACGCTTCAGGCACCTTCTATCAGATGAAGCGTGAATTTAGACATATCGAGCGTGACATTTTTACCAGGGCAACTAATCTTCGCTCTATACATGACCATCGTAAGAGACATTGCGGCGAATCTGTGCTGGCGAATTGGTGGCTTCGCGAATCAATCGCATAACTTGCAAAACCATTGCCAGGGGTAGATATACAATGTAGGGACCTTGAGAGAGCGCGAACGCGAGCTTCGCGGGCATAACTTGGTGATCCTAACTCCGAACTCCAAACTCCGATGACACCGACATCGACACCGACGCGACGGGTCACGCGACACGGTAACGGCAACCTCAACGATTTGACGGTTCGCTGTTTCCGGCAACGCAACTTTGTAGAATCGACTAGTGCTCCTAGCATTCGCATCTATTCTATTTATCGAAATGCGTCTTTACACGCATATATATTTATTTATTTGTTTGTTTGTTTATTTGTTTGTTTGTTTGTTTATTTATTTATTTATTTATTTATTTATATATTTATTTATTTATTTATCTGTTTGTTCGTTCCTTTAATTATTTAATACTCGTCTTATGTCTTCGCCGCGATACACTCGTATCGGGTACATCGAGACTTTTTGTACCGTAACCATTATAGCATCAAAAGATTCGGTAGGTCGGTGACGTCACGCGCCATATTGTTTCTTCTATTCCGCTTCTTCTGCTATGAAACGTTTTATCACCGATTCTCTCGATTCGATTCGACTCGACTCGACTCGCCGAGCGACCAAGAAGCGAACAATCGCGACGCCTTTTTCCTCGCTCATTCCGAGCGAAAGGGAGAGAGTCTGTGCTCTATATCTGTGCGTGTGTATGCGTGTACGTGTGTATACGTGCGAACGAGTGAACGAGGATGCAATTATTCCGATCTGTTGATGTATACGTGAACTCGCTCGCTCACGCTCACTCTCGCGTTCGCGAAAGCTCATATAGTTACATTCTCGCGCGCACATTCGCAAACACACATATACAAATACACATACACGGATGAGGCAAGAATAAAAAAGCGGAAGAACGCGAGATACGAAAATGTACAGAAACATTGTTCGATTTGGATCTGATATCTGAATGATAAATATATAGATCATCATTTATATTGTTTTTTCTAAATTGTCTTTGCATTTCTTTTTTTCTTCGCTCCGTTAAAAAAACATCCACGCGGTGCTGGACGCTGAACTAATAGTAATGTTCGCGGACCCCGCAAGATTATTATCGCGATCAGTCATTTTTCAACCATTTATACTTTTATTAGCGTGACGCCCACCGACCGACCTACCTACCTACCTGCTTGTTTTATCGTTATTTGTGGATATTATGTAAATTGTTTTCCCAAATCCAAACCTCTCCAGCGCTAAAGGAGTTAATTCGTTCCAATGAAGGGAAATCCCAACGCAGTATAGGGGAAAACCAATCAATTTCTTTCGTTCTCTATATATACCTATATGCACTTGTACAGTTTATACGGTGCACACACCGAGTCGTGTTTGGAATAGGTCTAAAGTTACATCTAAAGCTAGCGTTAGTATATATAGTACGCTCACTCACTCGATGCAACATATATACAGCTATATTTACATTATATGAAAGAAGGGAGAGAGGACCAACGAGTCACGTGAATTTTGTACGTTTTATTATTGAAAATGAGGCACATTATTTTTTTTCTGTTTTCTTTGACTCGTTCGATCATTTAGAATTTTAATCCCGAAGTAAAAATATCTTGCTTCGTCAACTTTCGACTCGGTTTCAACGGTTCCAACTATTAATCTCGTTTGATGGATTAAACTGATTAATTAAACTGATTTCTTTTAATTAGCCCGTTACCCGATGGACGAATAAAATATCTATTGATTTTTTATCTTCATTCAGCTAATAGAAATAGCGTTTGGTTTGTCCAATCGAAAGTTCAAAAATGTTTAGTTAAAACAGAGCGAGAAACCAAGAAAGCGACGTTTAGCCAGTTGCTTTTCAGAAATTTGCCAAGGATTAGGACAGGATAAGCTATGATAGGTAAACTACTAATAGTAGTACTAGTAATAGTAGTAGTAGTAGTAGTATTATAGGTATAGCAACTTTTTCATGAATTCATATTACGAAGTAGGGAGAACCTTTTTGTATTGAAATGGAGTTTTCCGGGCAGCTTCAATTCAAGACCCTGGTATAGTACGCGTCTAGCACCGTATCCCGTTTCCTTTCCCCTGACATTTCATCGTGCACGCAGTACTGAGTTCATTTCCAAACTATTTATATTGTAAAAAATGCAACGTTATACCAAAACCTATAGCAGGCGGTTCAACGTTGAAATATCACAAGGTTCAATTTTTAAGCGGATTTTCACAAATTGAAACCTGGTATCTGAATATTTTGAAAGCTTGCTTGCAATCGATCAACCAATCAATCAATCGTCAGGTAATTGAAATTTGTGCGTTTCCTATATGACGCGCAGAGTTTGAGACTTGACAAATGGCTTCGTTAAAATGGTATCTTTACGTATATCGGGCGCATCGGACGAGGAGCATTCGAGGCAAGGTTTCATCATCAAAGTATATATATATATATATAAATTGAACGTGGGGAATGATATAGGGAAACATATAGGGAAACATGCACCCTTGTTTAAATGCTTCGCCAAATACTCTTCAAACGCATACATATATTACATTTATACCGGTTTGATCATCAAGGATGAAATTGCGTGTCTATACGCGCAGGAAGGAGAAGACAGAGTTTCTTGCACTATCGGTCCTCTTCGTCATCTTCGTCTTCCTCTTTCTCTTTTTGTTTTTAATTTTCTATATATTTCTATCCCCTGCTGACCTTGAAAGAAGCGGAAGCGTTTCTCTCGCATGTTGCGTTACGACGTACGTACATGGGAGCCGGAGAGTTGTCGGGATAAGAAACGATCAACCTTAATTCTATATGTACATCTCCATCTCCACCCTAAACGGGCCAGGAGGTCGGCATTTTTAACAGCTTTCACCTCGGGCATTCACGTATAGATGTGTGTACGTAGGAAGTTGATTTCGTCGTCGAGGTGGAGAATGAGGTCAACGACCCGGACCGATTGCCCGCGTACGATCTTGAGACGCGACCCTGACCCACTCGGCCGCGCCGCCACGCCACGCCGTCATCAGGGTCGAGGGCGGGCGTATACAAACTTATGTGTCTGTATCTGTATATGATGTATGCAAATATACACGGTGACGGTCGCCGGTGGCGGCAATCGGCAACCAGACGGAAAAAGACGACGTGTCAGCGGTCCTCTCCTCTCCTCTCCTCTCCTCAACTATCCTCACCTATAACTACCAAGCCGTGATAATAGATAAGCGTTCATATTCGACGACACCCACTCGACGTCCACATCCATCACCGTTGCTGATCAATTTCGGCCTCTTGTCTCCGTCGAGTATATGAGAGGTGGGAGACAACGCCCGAAACTCGATGCTCATTGCGTGCGCACGAGTGCGTTGTCTATACGTAACTCGGCTTTCCTCAGTCACGAGATGTAAATATTTACGTTTGCTCGGCGTAATTGAATGCTGCACGTATACTGAATAGACGCCCATCACTCTTGGTCCTTATACTATATACCGCCGGAAAGAAAGTCGACAATTTATTGGTCGTTCTACTGAAATCAGCTGAATTCCTAAATATTACTGCAAGCTTATACAAATACGCTGGGCCCTATTGAAAATGGGAGGACCATCGCGACGTGTTGAAAGATTATACATACACACTATGAGCGTCCAAGCAGCGTGAAATGTGAATGAGTAACTGTATAAGAATAAATTTGAGAGCAAATTTGAGCGAAGGACTATTTTCAATATGGGTGGCCTCGCGGACACGCATGTGTGCATTGCTCATTGCACATTCACATTTGCATTTCCACCCAATCCATCATCATCTTAGGGAAAATTTCCGAAAGATAGATAGCTTCTCTCATTTCTATTTCAACAACAATAATAACAACCTGCTTTTTTTCCACTATAAATTCGCGGAGTGTGATGAACGATGAGCGCGTGACTCCATCGAGTATAATCCATTTTCATTATTGTGCAATGATATTTTGTACATCACTGCGCCTTTATCTGAAAAAGGCCATCAGGACATTCAAATTAACAGTTAATTTTTGTCCAAGACTATAAATTATCATTTCCATAGAATAGAACTTGTTACGATAGAAGCGGAGCCTATCATCGGCCTTTTTTGTATTAATTGTTGTAAAACGAGTCGAAATATCCTGGTACTTATACTATATACATATGTATACCTATACTCGTCTATACGGGTTCTTTGAGATGAAAACGATTTTCTCTTTTCCCGTTTTTAATTCGTTTTTTATCTTTCGCCGGCCTGTTATTCGTCGTCGAGGTCTTTTATTTCTCCCGAAGCACTCGTAGCTATACATTTATCAAAGAAGATATACGAATACATTAGTACATAATAAGGATCACGATAATGGAATATTTTCGAAAGAAAGAAAGCGTGTACATATGTAAATATATATATATATATATAGAGAGAGAGAGAGAGAGAGGGGGGGAGGGGGTTTCGATCAAGGCGACGCGTCGGCCAATGGCCGCGAGTGGCGAAAGTTTCGAGCAAAGGCGAGGTTCCCGAAGGCGAGGACTCGAGGTAAGGTGACCAAGCTGTGACCCAGAATTCTAGACCAGTTTCGTATGATACAAACACACGCGCATCACGATATTTCCAGCGGTGTGGTATGGCCTGGAGTGTCGCGTCCTGGCGTGGCGTGGCTTGATAATCAAACACAGTAGGCACAGACCGGTAAATATACCGTTAACATTGTTTCAGTCACGTAAAAGTAAGTATATGTATATACATATATATAGGCTTCGAATTTGTTCAATCATCGCCAAGATCAACAGAGAGAGAGAGAGACAGAGAGAGAAGCGCATTGATCCAAGTAGATTGATATATACATCGAGGAAATAAGCCAACTGTAAATGTTAATAGATCAATCGATATATAGATGTAGGTATAATCTGGTACATATATGGAACCATTAAGAGAATGAAAATTATAGTTGAAACTCTCGAAAGCCACCTGTATGCCAGTTTGAATCTGCCAAATTGGTGACGATGAAATCATAAAATGAACAAATACATAAACGTAAGAATATAATAGGAGAGATGCGCGAGAGGTGTATACATATAGGAGAATGGTCGCATATATTTACGCAATGATGTATATGTTGATTAAAAGATACACGAGGTAAGGTGTAGTAAAAAAGACGATTGACCATCGGATATATATAATATAGGGATTTTGTTCTTAAAGCATCTTAAAGTATAAATACCCCAATTATGTATGTATGTGGGATATATATATATATATATATATATATATATATATATCATTTTATCTTTGGTACATTTTGGGGACTGTCCAGAAAAACGTTGCGAAGCAACGGGGAATCCCCTCTACTATCTTCGCCCCCGAAGGGGGTGCGTGGGGGGGAGGGTGCGTGGCGGGGGGCTGCGCCCCCCCGGACCCCCCCGCTTAAAACTATCCTAACCTAACTGTCACAACATGCCTAAAACTCGGTTTTTTATTCCGCATCGTGTAACACCACAGTCCCCAAACTAGACCA
>JAPYZR010005553.1:0-11104 GCA_030522945.1 Trichopria nigra
AACGTCACCTGTCACCCGAAGGCAATCGATATCCTGATTCTGTACTACGGAAAAGACAGCATGTACTGACAATCCTTTAAGTGGAGGATCAGAATATTATCAAAAAATTCTCAGGAGAACCCTTGTAGAAAAGCCATGTCAACTTTTTTACCAGGGAAACTTGATAAAAAAGACGAATAAAGAGGAGTATCCTGGACCTTCTGGAGAAATCAAATGACCTGCTATTATCTAGAAATAGGGGTAACTAGCTATTATTCTATGGAACCGCAAAAAATTGTATCTGATGATCGATAAATTTGAAAAAGCAAAGCTTACGATAACACTTTATAAAAATTATTGTTTTCAATTAATTTTAATTAAAAAAAAAATACAATTTAAACTCGATATATAAAATGTATTTATTATATTGCACTTTTAGTAATTCCTCTTTATTTGAAATATACTTTTTATCTCAATGATGCTTTCGATATTTATTATTATCGAAATTTGTTTTAAAAAATGTAATTACTATCAAATTGCAGTATTATAAACAGTTTTTTTTTCAAATTGAAATAAGCACAAAAAAATATAACAGCGAATAAACTTGACTAAATTAAGTGACACTATTACAAAAAAAAAAGAATGAATATAATATATACATATATTGTAACAAAAGGAATGCTCGATAAAATATATATAATAATTTGGACGTTACAAGGGTACCGAGTTTAAATGTCATATTACGGTCGGATCCGAAACGAACAATCGAACAAAATTGAATATCCGGTATATAATAACGTTTAGCCGTCATTCATTGTCGATAAAGTACCGCGTCGTGTTCCACTTTACTTTAGTTCTAAGTGAATGAAACGAATCTCCTCTCACATACATGTGTGTATATCTACATCTAGTTAATGCAATTTTTTTCAAGTACATTGCTCGAATGCACTACCAAATAGAACTCTTTAATAGAGGCTCCTCATTAATACATTCTGTATTCATGGAGCTAATCCCGTAATATGCATGGAAAGTACTTTTCCAAATTACCAGCATTCTTCATTGTATGAATGATAATAAATGTTGTACGTTTTAATCTACTCACGGTAACCTATGGAAATATTTCAACGGTTCTTTTGAGCAAAACGTTGTAAATAATAATCACCGGGGAACAGTTTTTTCTACACTGCCTCGTCGTGCTTTCTTGTGTGCTTTAAAGAAATGCATGGACCAATTATGTGATCGAAATATGTTGAATGAATAGCAGTGAAATAATAATAATCATTTTATCGGATTTATGGAAAATATACATATTTGTCGCTACGAGATTATCGTTTGTGAAAATATTACATTGATTAGAAAATGGCAACATAAGTAATATGTACATGCACGTACATGATGGACTAAAATTCACGTGAACTGAAGTGAAAATTGGTTATTTTTGCTCATCGTTATTACTATTTGACGACAAGTGCGGTAACACCGGGTTTTCCTTAGACTTAAATTTTTATGACGTGGTGTCATTTAATAATTAAACTGTTAAACTGTGGTATACGAAAATTCGCAGCGAGTGGTATTAAACTCCAATTGGCCAAATTTAATGCTCTATCTCACCTACAGAGTTCCGTGTGGAAACGCATAAACTCATATTGGATACATTAATATATATATATATATATATATATATATATATCATTTTATTCTTATATGGTTTTAGTTCAGAGTAATACATTTATTACAGAACTAAATGTAGGCGAGGCTTAATTTATGCGCATTTTAGATGCAGTTTACATAATTTCAGACAAAATAAACGATTCATTATTCAACATTGCTTTTTAATGTTAATTTAATCTTTATCAAAATACATTAATGAAGATTATTTGATTTCATAAATATTTTTACCTTCAGAAATTCAAGTTGACCGACATCCCGCAATTTGATCAGCAAATTTGATCTACATAGAGATCTACTCTATCTTTATTCAATTAGCACCCGCCAAATTTTCAATTTCTTCAAATTTCATAGAATTAAATCTAATGTCAGATCTTAGCATTATTACCAAACAGTCATTCAATTCTGATTAGATCTTATTTCATCTGGATCTATATAGGTATACGGTCCAATTCAGATCTATATACTAAATAAATATACTATAATAAGTTACAATGTATTCTTAATTTTTTTCGAGGAAATACATGCATAGGTAAATTTTAGAAACGTTTATAAAAAGAACGAGTATCTATTACTCAGATGCATCTCATGACGAGCACCTGAAAGACGATCTACCTAATATAGGGATCACAATACTTTAAAGAGATTCATTTTTTTTTTTGCGACCTAGGCAACAATAAAGGCCAGT
Source organism: Trichopria nigra (assembly GCA_030522945.1). NCBI lineage: Eukaryota > Metazoa > Arthropoda > Insecta > Hymenoptera > Diapriidae > Trichopria > Trichopria nigra. Next base: position 2,336 of record JAPYZR010005553.1, read on the forward strand.
CTTCCACTTTTTAAAACAAATTTACTGCGTATTTATGGCTACACACTACCAAAACCTTTCCTCTTTAATTTAATTTTTCGTGCCAATGAATATGGCGTCTCCCTCCTTTTATTTAACGTTTCTTCTCATCCTCATACACTGACGGTGTATAAGAAAGACAGAACGACACCATTGCCTTCTTTCGGTTAAAATAGAGGGGGAATGAAGTAAAGTAAAATTCCTCTAAGAACTACTCTCTAAACTTCTTGAAGTGAAATTACACTTACTGAATGTTTAGCGTGTTGTGTTTCATGATTCGACCCGTAATATGCATGGAAAGTACTGTACTGTAAAAGTAAAATAATGAAAATTGTGGGAAGGAGTGACATTTCACTATGTTTGGAGTGTAAATTCATCGACTCACTCCAACGTAGAGTGAAATTTCACTCCAAAAATTATGAAATTTAGAGAGTATGTATTCGAACAACAGCACCAATTCACCAATGAGTCTGTATGCCACCAAAAAAGTGTAGTATTCACTGAAAAAAATACAAAAAACCTTTACTACCGCAATCGTAGTGGTAACTAGAGTTTCGTACATGTTACCATAACAATATCTATACAATACTTCACAAACAGTACTCATTCTACTTGTATTTTGAACCATTTCTTATTAGTATCAGAAGAACTTGTATTTTTTTATCTATAAATACTCTCCCTTCATTTGGTTTGTTTATGACGGTTGTTCAGAATGTAATTACTCAGTACTTTAACTAGTACTTTTTTATTTTTTTTTATTTAGTACTAGTACATAGTACTTTTCTTACTCCTACACATTGTTTTCGAAACAAATATATTATGTTTCGCACTAGGGTTGCGATACTACCACTGGTAGCCGTTACCACTACCGGGGGTAACTTCTAAGATACACAATTGGTATTTCAGACATAGTAATAAACATTCTAAAAGTCGTTACTATACACGGATATTTTGACAACTTAGTCCAAACTTTCGAGTTTTCATAAAACTTTATAAAACATTTTTCTCAGTGGTGAGGTACTTAAGTAGAACGAGGCAGAAACGACAGACTAGTTATTAGCCTAGCATTTTTACATATAGTAATAACAAGAGTACTATTTGTGTAAATTACAATTTCAATCTAGTAAATCAAATTAATTGTAAAACTGTAATTCGTGCACATGCAACGGAAAGAAAAGATCATTGACTACGATGTGCACAGTTTGAACATTTTGTATTTCTTGACCTCTAACTTTAATCGATCAATTGTAAAGTTGATTTTGATAGGAAACGGTCAAGTTACGATAACAACTTCAAAATAAGTTCTTCATTTTTTTGACATCGTTATGAGGAGCGTAACTTGAAATTAATGATTTGTTACATCGGTAACCGGAGCGATTTATTTATGAGAGGATAAAACGTAAATCCTTATACGAAACAAAGTTTAGAGAAAATCACGCAGAGAAAGCGGTAAACAACGGTGATGGAACTGCATTCAACGAGCCTCCGCAAACAAACTCGTCGAGCCCTTCGCTTTGGACTCGTATATACCTGAAACAGCGTACCGTCTCCGAACTCTAATGAAGAATCGCCGAACGAGCCGATCGGTATAATTACACATGGTTAATGAAAGCGGCTCGACTCGCTACAGAAATCTGCAAACGATCCACAGTCGCGTTGTGTCGTTTCGCGCTGAACAACAAAATGTCGACCGCAATTATGCTGTAATTAACTTGGAAACACACATCCGCGCGTGGCGCGCACAGGTGGTTGATGAGGATTTTTGTATTTAGCGGTTGGCACCGACGTGCGCCCGACGTTTACACGTTTACACGCGCCGCGTGGCTGCATTATGCATGTTTGCGGTGACGGAAGAGAATTTAAACCAACCCTCTCGTGTATGTCTCGCTCACCCACCACGGCTGCTGCTGCTGCTGCTGCTGCTACCGTTGCTACCGCCTGCACCGCGCCGCCAGCTACCGCCGTCGACGCCGACGTCACCAAACTATTTACGAGCTTTTCCCCGGAATCTTACTAATAATGAAAACGTCATATATATACTCGAACAAATTGGGTTTCGAATTATTTACTGCGCAACATATATTCCCGCCTCTTATTAAATAACATCGTAATAAGGAAGAAGTATTATGGATACTGTATATATATACGGCGCTGCCGTTCCCGTCGCCGTCACCGCCGCCGCCACGCCATAAACCAGCCGATAATTACAAATAATCCAAGTATACATATACATATACGCAACTAATAATTAAAATGTCACGCGTGCACTCAATCAAATTATTTAATTACCGCATAATAAAGAATATAATCATTTTGTCTCTACGATTCTCTTATATACCGTATCGAGAAATCGGTGCCATAAAGTGCGTGCGATACTCGTAAATAAGATCGGTATCAATTGCGCAACCACAAAAATGATCCACTTGTATAAAAAATATATTTTTAAACGAAATAAAATACGCTGATTGAAGATGTACGATTTTAAGGCGATTTTAAAATCGAACGATGAAAATTGCAACTTTGTAAGTTGCAACTCCTGTCATTTTTCAATTGTTTCTAAAGAAGATTTTCTTTAAATTTACAATTGATTCCGGTGGTTTTCTTTACATATCGGGTGCACCGGACGTACAGTGTACGTCCAAATGTCACTTGCGAGGAAGAACATTTATCGTCCGAAATACCAGTGAGTCTATTGTCCGTACATACCTGGACATACAATCTGCGCCCAATGCTTGTCCAGAGATGAACGGACGAAAATTTCACCAATCGTGGACGTCCTGTGCTTTCTGGGTTCTATGTTTCCGGAGAATTACGAACTGAAGACACCCGATCAAAAGTCACCATTTAGAAAAATATTAAAATAGATTTCCACCTGTGTCTGACCAATTTTGACCCTTTTCTACTGAGGGGTCTTATTTTTTCTGTCCTTATAGCCGTCATTTTGATGAAATTTAAGGTCGATCGATGTACTCAACGATTCTACTTCGTGAAGTCTTGTCGGAAAATTATAGTATTGCCATAATTTAACGACTGAAATTTGGTTGGTGAGATTTTTGATGCAGAAAGACAAATAGGAACCGAATTCGAAATGATTGAAGAATGGCCGTGGAATGTTTCCAGCATCACACTCAATCACAGATTCCACTAAAATAATTCATCTATCGTATTATGTATATTCGGCACATTTGAAAATCGAGCGTCTTAGAGGTCGCTTCGAATAATGCCACATTTTGCAGAATATCCGTATCATAAAACTATCATCAATTCTTATCGTCGAAAACGACAAAAATCATTTTAAATCGAGAAAAGACAATCACCAAAACTAATGAAGGAATTTGTCCATGACTCAGATTTTACGATGACAGTTTAATATGAAAAATTCAACAAAATATTTCATTAAAAAATTCCCGTAATCTTTTACGTATGAACCGCGACCATTTTTAATGTTTAATTTTTTAATTTTGGTAATTCTTGCCAAAAAGAAAATTGCAAGACGTCGCCGAATTTTATCACTTTTCAATTCAGACTTTTAGTTTACTACCTGCGGAAAAGGTACTGTTCAGCAAACTATACCTACAATATGTATATGCTCCTGTACGACCATTCTCCTGGATTACTACAATTACGTATAATTTTATTCCGAACAAATAAATTAATAATGATAAAAACAATACATATATATTTGTATTTGCAGCAGAATGTGTCATATATAATGATAATGACAATAATTGAAATTTTACCAAAGTATTAGAAGTAGTGCACGACGGAAATGATCTATCGAAAAGTTCGATTGAAATTTAATGAAAAAGCGAAAGAACCTTTAAAAGACGTTTTCGCTATTTTCGCCTTAAACGAAGTATTTTGGTTAAATAAAAAAATGGTCGAATGTCACTTCGTTAATTCAGCCATCGAGGTAGCGAGATTGGTTTGTTGGCGTTTCTCGCCCGAGCATCGAATCAAAATGCACAATCCCGGCAAATCATTTCGAATATTTCATAATGGGCGCGAAATATCATTACCTCCTGTGCTGTGCCCGGAGCGAATCGGTGACATTGTGCTTCGCAGAGGTGTAGAGGCCGCAGAGAGGAAGTACGGGAGAATGTAGAATGAAGCGAGAATAGAGACAAAGTGACGGGGTTAAAGAGAAGGAGAGAGAGAGAGAGAGAGAGGAGAGGACGAGAATGATAGGTAGATAGAGAGAGAGAGAGAGAGAGAGAGACGTAAATATTGTGCGACATAGAGAGAGAGAGAGAGAGAAAGAGACGAAACGAAGGGGGGGGGGGCGTGTAGGTAGACGAGAGAGACAACCAGAGTGAGAGAGAGAACCTCGTGGATGCGTGTCACGACGTATTCGAACCACGCACACTGTGCATCCTGACGCGAACTAAATTACGTTTCCCATAACGCGTTTAGACGCGAATCACATTGCGAGCGATCCGTATAACTCGAATAAAATGTACCAATAATTTGTCTGCGCTCCCGGAATTCGCCCGCGAGCGATGCAACTAAAACGCGATTCGCGCTCTCATCCGAGATTTCCAAACGTTCGAATTCGTACTTTTAAAAGAGGCTTTAAAATAAACGAGGTTTATAAACGCGCCTTTTATTGCTCCGAATGCTCGTTCCTGCGCTCTCGCGGATGCTTTTTACAGGTCCTGCGTTTGGAAACCTTTCCGGTACTTCGAAATTTTACGTATTCGCTACAAAATCTTTTTTTTTCCGTAAAGGTCGTAAACGCGGTAAACTGCTTTATTTTGACATGTTAAAAGCCCCCGGTGGATGGAATACGTTTCCGTTATGGGAATCGAAAAGTAAGCAAGTTTCGATCGCTCATCACGACTCGGTTATATTTTGCGCGCTGATTTTTTCTTCCGGGTAGAGAGAGAGAGAAAAAAAAAGTGGCCGCCCCCGCGTACCTTTACGCTTTATAAATACGGGCATCGCTATCCGCTGTGTTTTATTCACGTGCCTTTTCCGGATGCAAATTTCCCCCTAGTACTCGATTCCCGTGAAAAAGTCATAAGCGATGAGTCTCCATCGGAACTCTTCGATAGAAATTCATATAGGACTTTGATTTTTCCCAATCTTTATAAGCAGCATTTCGACATTCGTTTCGAATTTCTCCAGCGTTTTTAACGAGGTAAACATAATCTGAACTGTCTAAGAATTAGTTCGAAGAAGAATTGTAAAACGCAGTCTTATGTAAATTTTACCTTTGCTTTAAAAATGCCACGACTCTTTTGATTATCCATTAAATTGAAGCGACAAAGAATTCTTCACACATTAAAGAATCTGTAGATTAAAAAATGATTTTTTCAAACGTTCGAGCGAGTGAAAAGTCGTAAAAATTATTTCAACTAAAAAATTTTAGACTTTGCAGGTACGCGGCAAAATCAACAATTGTTGAGATCCGACTTTAAATAAGTAAGTCTCGAAACACGAAACAGAATTTTTGCAGATATTATAGGTAAATTTCTTCTCGGATTTCATCTGGAATATTTGGATCGAATACTCCGAGTCGTTTTGTGCGAATTTTATAAAACATAAACTTTTAAAAGCTCCAATATAAAACCAATGTTCCAATGAAAAGATTCAAAAAAACATTCGGAACATTGTTGACGGCTATGAAAATTTCAGGATTTTCAGAACTCTGTAATTCCATAAGACCCATTCGTTAGACCAATGTCGCATACAGGCGCTTTGGAATATTTTGTCTTTGGAATACTTTTATGATTAAAAATTATTTCAGTTAACAAAACGCTTAGATGGATTTTTACATATATTAACACTGTTACAAGAAACATATTAATATATATTCTTCAACTTCAACTTCAAATTCTAAAACGCGGTTTTATTTTGGACAAATCAACTTTCTACTTGACGGATTCTGATATATATATTTTTGTTAAATTAATGTTTGATAAATTGTTGAAAAATGAACTGAACGAATTTTTTTAATTACACTTTCATTTGTTTATAAAAATTCATGAAAAACAATAATATATAATTTAAAAAAAACTGTATTGTATTCAATATTCATCATGTTTAAAACAAGAAAAAGTACAAAAATTTACATCAAAATTTTGCTTGAAATTAAAATATTGCAACAAAATTTTCACTCGATATGAAGTGAAATCTTATTCAAATACAAAACCATTTTTAATTTCAGTTTTTTTTTTCATAGATTATTTTTAGGTCTCTGAGAATATTCTTAACAAGTGTTCAACCAAATTTTGTTACTTTTTCTTATTTCCAACATTAAGATTAATATTAAACACAAAACGGTTTCTTTTGTGTATTGATATATACATTATATTTCATAAACATTTTATAATTAAAAAGTTATACGGACATCAGGATTCGTAAAGTAGTTCCTTCGGAAAGTTGATTTGTCCAAAAATCCATATTTTGAACCACTGTATGCCCGTCGGTCCACGAATTACGTGCACTTTGCACTCAAATGGATTTTTCACATCTGCTTTGAATCAAAACTCAATCTATTACTTCGAAATTAATCAGATTTTTTTTTTCAGAATTCAAAAAATTCAATCAAAGTTTTACAAATCAGTTTTTATGTAAAGAAATTTTGTACCGATTGAATTTTTACTTATTTTTTATGCTGAAGCTGATCGCAATTATCATGTTTGAAAAGGAATATAAATTTACATAATAATGTTGAATTTAATTTAATTAAGACATTAAATTATCAAGTATTTCTATTAATTTTCGATCACTGCAATAAAGAGCAATTTATCAAAGTGACGAAAAACGACTATAAACTAAAATCTCACCTCTACTTTTCCAGTCGACATAATAGAACAATTTATATACACGTGGTAGCTGGTAAAATTGACTCGATCTTTTTTATCAAATTGATATTTTAAACGGATTTTCACGTTTTATTCCCTTCATTTTTCTTTTTTCGCTGAGGCAATATAAATTCTGATTGACGAAATAGAACAAAATACAGACCCGAAAATCGAACATAAAACAGAATCGATTTCCACCCACTGCAAATGAAATAAACAGACAAGTATAGTAGAAGCAATATGAGTAAGTAGAATTCGAGAGATTGTTTCATATTATTGACACCTATCAGAATCTCGCTATTCGCGGGATTTTTTCAAATGAAAAAAAAAAACGTAAATTCGCATACTTTGATTGATTATGTAATAATTAACAATAAGCAAAAACAAAATTTTGTTGACACGCATGCGTTCTTACAAAAAATAGAGTTTTTGTTAAAAAGAACATTTATGCGTTGCAAATATAGCCTATGGTTACATATTGAATAACATTATACAGGTATTTTAAAACGGGAGTGACGTCACGCAAGGCGACAAACTTTATTCTTTTAATATGTGAATTACGGCACAGGAAATAAAACGCTGCGTATAAAGTGAAAAATACTTAAATAACCTCTTTTGGAATTAAATTCCGTATTGGTGGATTTTTAAAACGCATGCACTCCAATTACGATTTATGTTATGGAACAATGCGAAACAAAACCAAAATTACGTCATCTGCGTTTTTAGTTCATCTGAACAGCTTTTTAAAATTTATTCCCGGACAAAATATATTACATAACTTAGGAATAAATACACGTCAATTCGCATGTATTTTTGTGCTCTATGCAATACGTTACGAATGCAAACTGTTATTTAATAGTTAAACCTGTAACAACGAAATCCGAAATCCAATGTTTTGGCTTGTTTGCGTGAAGGGTTTAAGTTTTAAAAATATTCATTATCAATTTCACATAAATAAAGAATCTTTCCCTATATTCACGCGTAATTTTAGTGGAATGAAACGTTCAAAATTTGTCAGCTTCATAAGCCGTGCTTCTTGACTTTACCTATATTAGATAATGTAAATTTTTAATTTATCAAGTATTCACGTATATTGTATAGACGGAAATCGTGCACACACGCAAAATGCCAATCATATACACGAGTTGTATTGCAAATGAGAGAGAGAGGGGGTGGAGATCACGAGTTTCCACTGATTTTTTGTTTATTCATTCAAGTATTGCGTAATTTTTATTACATCAATCAAATTGCCAGGATGTAAACTTTGCGGAAAAGTTGTTACGTTTAAAGCATTTTTTTATGAAACTAGACTTTAAACGCGCGTATTTCGTTGTGTTGTGTTCGAAAGTTCCATTCTTTTTCTATTTTTAGGAAAAAGGAAAGTTGTCATTAATATGTTTTCAAAGTAATTATTTAAGTGTATTTACATCATTATATATAATCAGAAATGTGGTAAAATCTAAATTGGCCCCTAATAAAACTAAAAAATAATTAGTTGAAGAAAATTACAATACTTTGCCTTGTAAAAGATCCTATTATCCAATAAATTTTCTATACATTTGTTTTAATTTAAGCTTTATTTCTTTTATTTATTTATTTAATTTTTTTTAACAATTGAAATATCTGTTTCACGAACTATTTATTCATTAAATTCATCAGTTCCATCAATTTCACATATACAATTTGTGAATTTACCAAAATAATTTATTTCGTTTAGTTCACTTTAAAATATAATGAGCAATTACTTACACTTATATTCTTGAAGTATTTTATCTTCAATTTTTAAAACTTACACTTATTCTCGTAATTTTACATGTCCGTTATGTGAACATTTATGAGTCACCCGAAAGAGGTGTTTAACTCCTGCAGAATAAGATTCATGATAAACGACTTGACGAATCAAGATCGACCTATACGACGTCATGTCGAAATTAACCATTTT
>JAPYZR010005555.1:0-10906 GCA_030522945.1 Trichopria nigra
TGAATTTTACGTTTTTACGTATTCTTTGAGTCACTTATGACATTTTGGGCGAAAAAAAAAAATTCGTTTTTTGTTCGAACAAAACTTCAGGGTGCTCTTGCAATATCATTATTTTGTTAAAACTTTAGAATTTTATATTTTCAAATTTTTTTAATACCATCGATAGAACCTAGAATAATTAGCACTGCTCGTAATTTTTACGTTTAAGAAAACTTTCTTAATGTAATATAATAATTACCTTTCTTCATTTTATCTAAATATCATTTAAATAACATCTGAGCACAAAATCAGAACATGCATGTGCACAATGCATTGTAAATCTTTTATGTATGCCAACTCTATTCGCAATCTTTTTGAATCTTTAAAATCGCATACATCAGATGCTTACAGTAAAACGAATATTAGGAAATAGCACATAATCGCGCTTAAGCAGACTATTTTTTCGGTCGATTTATATTGTTATAATATGTTTTAGGTTAGGATATTTTTTGTATCATATATGTACATATTATTCAAATTAATGTTAGCCTTGATGTTGGTTAAGTGCATAAATCAGAATTATGAACGGTTCGCCCTTTGGTTTCAGTAAGACGGTATAATTCTTGTATTGCCTTTAAATATTCCGTTTCATTTGCATGCACGCGTGAAAGTCGTTTAATTGTAATAATATATATTACAAAAAACAAGAATACAAAATTTAAAAAAATGAATATATACTTTTAAAATATAATAAAATTAAAAATAATAAATGTATACAGAATAAAGAAAAATAACATAATATTACATTAGAGATGTTTAAAACACGAAATAACGCAAATGAAATTCCAATGTTGAAGTGACATTTTATGTGACAAAATGAAATTATATAGATGCAATAAAAGACAACATAGATGTATAAAATATGGCATTAAACACGTGATAACACTAAACAATTTAAATGGTTGAATATAAACGGTGAAAATGAATGGAATTATTACGTGAGCCTACATGACATTGATGTAAAGAAAATTATGTAACAATCTCATTATCTTGCCGACTACATTATATACATTCTGTATGTTTTAAGTAGGATAAAGGAAATATTAAAATATTGAAAAATAATAATTATAGAGAAAGTAACGAGAACTGAAGATGTTGAAAATGAAATAAAAGGGAAACAATACGGAAGTTATATAAAAATCATATACAAAATAAATACATGAGAAAGATTGCTTGTTAAAATTCATACTTCTCAACAGAAAAAAATGAAAAGAATCACTAAAAATCACAAAAATAATCGTTATCGAATGTATTAATCCAGAATATAAAGCAGACAATTTGACACTAGTTGTCGTTTTATGGACTGGCCAAATTATATTTAAGACCGGTACATTTGAAAATATGCGATTATTAAAAGCAAGTGCGATTAAATGAATTTACGACTTCCGAGGGTCATTTGTGCTCTAGATAGCACTTTATTTAATCAAAAATTGTAATAGTCGTAAATTACGACGAAATGAGTTTCGAGGGAATAATCAAAGTTTCGGTATAGTTTTCAACTTGATTCCATTTTCACCCTTTAGTTGTGAAATATGACTATCTATTTCATTTATTTAAGGATTTATCATTCATAAAATAAAAGTGAATTTTTTTGGAACTTTTCGATGATCTGCTTTTGTCGAAAAGTAGGAAAATCATTTTTTTTCTATTGTAAACTTGAGAATTTTTACCAATTTCGGAATGAAAACGTTAGTAAATAAGAATTAAACCGTTCAAAATGAATGTTTCTAATGGACACTGTATATTTTCCACGCTAGGCCGTAAAATTCTACTTTACGGCCTAGATACGAAAAGTACTTTTTTTTTTGTTTCAGCCATTTCAATCTCTTAAATTGTTTATAAAAAGTAAGCTAACACGGTAACCAATATATAGTGATTATACATTTACTTCCTCCAGAGCTTAGATTTCCTGCCATTACTTGTGCGATGACGATATATAACGGATAACTTCCCAACGATCCACTTCGACTAAAATTTGCACGTACTTATAGAGTAGAGACGGTCCGATAAAAACTCGGGCAATTTGTACGAAGCGTTGATTTATCGAAGTACAGTACAGTATATATATATATATATACGCGTTAAGGTGAAAAACACCATCTCGTTCTCAAACGGCGGAATGAAGTGTAACGAAGTTAGTCGAAAAGTTGGTCTTTCGGCGCCTAGCCCGGTTAATAGTAAGTTTACACGCTCGTAAAATAGCGAGTAACTAGTTCGGAACCCCTACTATAATAACGGGGTTTTCAGCGGCAGTCGAATCGAGTTGTAATTTCCGGTCATAGGCAATAATAACGAGGACGACGATCGTCCTGTGTCGGACCGGGGAATTCCCTGTTATCGAGTTACGAAACTCCCAGCGATCTTCCGCGGTCCTCGTTGTCCCCAATATAATAGGTCCTCCTGCGGTTCTATATCATATACGAGTTTCGATGTGAGGTGTTGAGCACATAACCTGGAAAATTGTACAGATTATTATTATTATTTTTTTTTTTTAAGTGGAAGTTGGTTTTATACGTTTTCTATTGTTTATACAACGGGGATGGACGGAAAGGTACATTTTAGTCATTTTTTAATCCAATTACGTCATTTATTGTATGTATATATATCATGATGCGTTTAAACAATTTTTTTTTCACAAATAAATAACTGGGTACATCCTAAAATATTCAGGATGTCATAGTCATAGTCATAGACAATGGACATAGAAAATAAGGTTTTCAGTTTAGGCCGCTAAAACCCATTGGACGTCTAGAGATTTGGTAAACCTTGAATGAATCACAATTCACCAGATCTTAACGGATATGGTACCCTTATCCACGGACGTCCAATAAATTTGTCGATTCGAGGCTTTTTTTATAATTTTAATCGTGAATTAGACATGTCCACATATTCCAGTCTCGAATTTCATCTCTCGCGGCAAATTTTTGCAGCGAGGAATTTGTAAGATAAACTTTGCAAAAGAAGGAAACTATTAGTCGTCCTATCGTGTGCATAGGGAAATATCGATTGACGAAAAACCGCAAAAGCCGCGGCTTTCGCAGCGCGAAACAGCACTTCTAACGCTTGCGCTGCCGGTAAATAACTTTTCGTAATAAGAGAAAATGCCTGTTTCGCCGATGTAACTCGACCGCTATATATGTATACTTGTACACCCGTATATATACACGGTGGTACTTGGGGAATTGTACTTTCTATTTGAGGAGGCTGCGCGGGTATAGCACTTGCATAACTGACAATGAACCTCTCCGACATCTGCATCCAGCCATCAAAGACGTTGATGCTCACCATTCCGAGATTTACCTTACGGCAGCCAAATGAGGGATCAATGTTAAGGCCGAGCGGCGAATTATTGCCGTGGATGCACAAAGGCGACTCGAATACGCGTTATATAGTCGTATATATGAATAAAATGTCCGAAGTGAAAAAAAAGGAATGAAACGACGACACCTGTCGCCAGATCGTATTTCACGCGGGAATAAGACGGATGTGTCGTGCCAATCGGAGGTGACGATCTTTGCGCAATGTCATATGAAAAATATGTTTTTATTAATGCCAGAACATAAATAAATATAATTAAAAAAAAAAAAAAAAAAAAATACCGCGAACAATGAAGTTTTACAAAAATGTTTGAACAAGGCATGAAAGTATCAAAGAATATTGTGAAGAAAGTCTTTTCAATTTTCTTTACAAATATCAGAAATTTTTTAACTTTGCAATTCTGGCTATAAGTCAACGTCGCTATTGCGAAACAGAATAGTCCAAATGTCCTTTTTTTCTGTGGAGCTTTTCGGGAGCTCCTCTCAGGTCATCCCGGGACGGATAATGGTGTTGTGTGAGATAAGTTCTAACATATTTATAATATTTAAAATGTAAAAACTTTTATTCTATTTCGCAATAGCGACGTTGACTAATAGCCAGTAGAATTGCAACGTTTAACATTTTCTCATATTTGTAAAGAAAATTGAAAAGTTTTTCTGGATATAGGTGGCGAAAGAAGAAAATGAATTAAATTTGATAAAAAGTCATGGATATTCATAACAGGAATGCCATTGTTGGGTATGGAATGACACGAAATCAGTCAAAATAAGAAGATAACAGAAAAAGCTCGATCAAAATTGACCATCAACAAAAGTTGATTAATATAAATAACATATTACAAAAGAGCGAATAATCCGCGAAAAAGAACAAAAATTAAATAGGATTTAAGTTTGGGGAAATTGATAAAAACGAAGATTGATTGAAAAGTATTCAAAATATTGGTTGAAATTCGCAAACAAAACGGATATCGCTGAAAATTTGATTATTGTTAATAAAAGCAGAGAACACTCGTGAGAAAGTGGTTAAATGAAGAAAGAGCATGAAAATCCGATGAAGAATAAAATTCAATAAAATCTGATTTTAAAAAAATTGATACGAAATCAGATAAAAAAAAAGATAACAAAAAAAAATAGAAACAATAAATAAAATGAAATCGATAAAAACTGATGGAAAGGCCAAGTAAATAAAAACAATTAATTTGCAATTTATTAAATATAACCAATAAATAAAACCAATAAACGGGAAATCAAAAACACACCGACAAAGTTGACGACAACGAGTAGTTGATAAAGTCAATTATCTTCCGGATTGTACGTATTTCACAAAAATTGGGATGTGACGACGATCTTCGCTCGATGTCGTTTGCCTCGTGACAAATATAAATTTTCCTCAATTTTTATAAAATGTCATGAAATATAAAAAGAAGCTCCGACATGGATTAATGGACTAGCGAAATATTTATATGGTACGAAATCGTTATCTATGAAAAATGTTTGAAACGGGCGTAAAAACGATTTATATTCATTTATACAGAATTTCTGTTTATTATCGCCGCACACGTACGTCAAACGTACCGTCAAAATGTGACGCTATACACGGGCGATGACACCTGTCGCTGTATGCAATGTTTCGCTGGAAATGGGTTAAACAGTGCAATTAATAACCATTCGCAGTATCCGAGCTGTGATTATATGAAGTATTATTATACCGAGGGAAATGTCGTACTTGTGTTCTACATGGATTTAACGAGATAATATATTTACGTATTATTAATAACGGAATGTCCATTACGCGACGTGCTGGTTTTAGTTAACGTCAAAAGACATATATGTTTGCATGAATTATTTTGTGAAAATCAATTGGATTAATATCTTTGTGCCGACCAGTGGAAAATAATTTGTATAAATATAACTATTTGTTTCACTCGCGTTTACTTGGCGAGTGCCATATGTATAATACGTACATGACGTCGTATGTGATGTAAGGTGCGTTATCTTTAGTAAATTGAAGTTGTACGATGAAGAATGCGTAATACGAGTAATATACGAGTTATCATATTTGGTGCATAAAACTATAAAATATATTTATATTTTTAACAACATTTTGAAATACATAGTTGACAAAATTTGTTTGGCGTTAAATGATCCATGTTGTGTGATGTAAAGTCAAAATGTATACATATATATATATAGGTTTACTGCAGATTTTAATGGTAAACGTATTTAATGATTCATGTCTATTTATTCGCGTGGAAGAATCAGAGATTTGATAAAATATGTATTAGCTTTCAGGTATATTCATTTAATGTGTAATTCTTCACAATAATGAATAGAAAAGATATTTCGGAGAAGTCTAAATGTAAACGAATGAGGAATGTACAGATGACAAAGTTAACTAAAGCAATTAAAACTTCATTCAAAAAGTTAAAATAAAAATAAAATGTGATTTGTGAAAATGAAACTTGACACCAGGCAAAAGATAAGGTTTTCATTTTTATGCATCATTAATGCAAAAGTATATTTTACTCGAAATATTATTAGAGGTTGATTAATAAATAGAGATGAAAGTGGTCAAATTCAGAAAATCGAAATAGTTTGCAACGAATAAAAACTTCAAAGATTGGTTTAAAATTATTTTCAATGTTTATAAATTAACTTGTCGAAAAACTAATATGTCGTGAAAAGTTGACGAGAAAAATTGACACGAGAACAGTTGACGAGGAAACTTGAAGAATAAAGTTGAGCAAAATTGATGAGCCAAAATTGATGAGCCAAAATTGACGAGAAACCACGACAAGAAACCTTGACGAGGAAAATTGATAAAGAAAATTGATGAGGAAAATTGGTGAGACAGTTTGATAAAGAAAGCTGATGAGAAACCTTGCCGAGAAATGTTTAGGAAAATTTATGATAAAAGTTTAGGAGCAAAGTTGAGGAGCAAAGTTGAGTAGAAAAGTTGACAAGGAAAGTTGACGAGAGAAGTTGACGAGGTAAATTGATGAGTGAAATTAACGAGATAAAAATTGACGAGACAGGTTGATCAAGCAGGTTGATAAGAAGAATTGTACAAAAAGCTGATGAGAAAAGTTGGAAAGTAGAACCTTGTTTATCGAATTGTATTATATACAAATGTGTAGTTGAAAATTTTATTTAATACTATATACAAAATGGAAACTTAAAATGATGAAAGTCCTGATGGTGGTAACGATCTGTTTTCCCTGGATTATATATACTTGCATTTCCTGCAAAACAAATTAATATTTTTATAATAGATCCTTTTACATTTCAAATATGCACAAAATGAGATTTCTTATTTTTCACATGGGCGCAATGAAAATAGATTTAAAAATTCTAAGATTCCAAGGTGGAAAAATACTGAAAACGAGAGACTTTGAAAGAGGCCTTGAAATTATTTTCTCTAAAGACCAAATATAGTGAATGTGGTTAAGGAAACAACTTTGATATTTGAAAACGAATATTTCTCATAGTTTTGATGCTAAGAAAGCACATTTAATAATAACTAATAGAAATAAAGAAGTGTTTAAAAAATAATAGACAGCGTTAAAGTTTAAAAAACTCAACATAAACATTATATTAAAGTCAAATGTCAAAAGTTCAGAATTTAAAGTGTCTAAAAAATATCCTAGACTTTTGTTGATTCCATTAAAAACACTTTTATATAGGGGATTTAACGACAAATTCCTACATCCTATATATAGGAATTTTCAATAGAAATGTGACTAACGGGAGGAGCCCTTAACGTAAAATGGTTTTAAGCACGTTTAATGTGCGGCCTTTAATTTTAATTATTACAATCGTAATTAATTATAATTTTAACCTAAACAAATCGTCAATGACTGGTCTTTATCGAAGTTTCTGTGATCCGACAAGTTTAACTAGTAATTTCTTAAGATTCTCGCTGAATCTTCCTTTTAGAAAACACGCGGTGTCTTATTATAGAAAAAAGGAAATCTTGATAGAATTTAATGAGATTTAATTATGCTTTAATAATAAGTCTTTCCTTTTTTTCTCGATTGTAACTAGAAATGTTTCACGATGAATATATATACGAAATCTCAATTGTCGAGTGAGAGTAGCTGCTTCATTAAATTCATTAAATTCATTAAATTCATTATTCGTTCATTAGTTCAAAGCCATCTGCTTTAAGGTCAACTTCCCAGTATGCGAATAAGACGTGGTTTTAGATGTTTTCAAGCATTATTTTAATTCTACTGCATTATAACGTAACTTTATTGTTTGGGATTTCAAGTACAATTGAAACAATATTACTACTTTCGGTGTCATTCATCATTCACACAGGTCATCAGATAAAAAGTGATAAATTGTCTGATAATAATTCGTGAATGTTTATGAAAATAAACAAACGAAAAATTAAATTATATATAAAACAATACTAATATATTAAAACATTGAATTTTATAAAATACACATTTTATAAAAATATAATGAAAAATCGTCGATTCAATGAGACACCTCCTCGAATAGCCACAATGAAATATTTATTCAAATTAAATGTCATGATAAGATTTCAATGTGACTCTTCAATAATTTTTTCTTTTTTTTTTTATATACGAAAAACAAAGTAAACAATTGTCAGAAAATGAAGGAAAAGTAGTTAAATATCGGAAAAAACTACTGAAATTAATAAATAAGCGGCTTCAATTAAGAACGGTACAAGATGTCAAAAATGTGAAAATCGAAAATGTCATAGATTTCTACAAGTTGAAAACCATATGAGAACGTGAAAATAATAAAAATATTTTTGAAAACGCTAATTCTGGACGTAAGTTGGAGAGACTGTACAAAATTTCATGATAATAAAAATAAACAAGAAATATAATGAATACATATATTTATATTAAAAGTCTTCAAACAAGTCAAAGTTGTTGAAAAAAAAAAAAAATTCCAGCTAATTAAAATCGCGGGCTTCAAGTTTACATTGATTGTACATCAATAGAAAATTTTGATTTTGTTTATTGTCGACATTCGGATCCCACGTATAGCAATTTTTTTTGTATATTTTTTCTTGTATTATCCGATAATTATTTATATTTTGGTTATAGTAAAAGAGCCATTTTAATATGTTCCTAATATTTTCCTCCGTTATTCGACGTATTCACTTTCTCAATATTGTCCATGTGCTATTTGTAACGTATAATTCGGGCTGCGTATAAGCGCCGCAGCGTGGGTATCCTTTATATGTTTACCGACTACAATTGGCTACAATTATAACAATTGAAATATTTACTTTCTGCGTTTTTAATAAGAAGTTATTTATTACTAAGAAAAGTCAGATATCTGCGTTACGAAAATAAAAATTAACACATGCTTATATTTCTATTTTTTTTAAATTTCTTTGAATTATAAAGATGTATTTTCGTTATACACATTGTAAACCTTTACGCAGTAAGCCGTAACTTATTCATCAATATATACATTTATAACATAAATGACATCAGGGCTCTATTTCCAGTGCAAAGTAAAGAAAGTCCTACGATAGAAGACACTCGCGTCTTCCTGATAAAAAAATTTAAGTCGAAAATAAAAAAGTGAGTGCTCGAAGTTCAGTGAAAGAACCTTCAATTACACGTCGCTGGTAAAGAAGAGATAATAGATGCATATCTCCCTTTATATACATATACAGCATTGTGCAGTGCGCCGCTAATCAGTGTATACGCGGTCGGTAATTAAATACCTTTATGAATTGCAGCACCGGAACAATGTCCGCCGATTTTCCGCCTTACGGCCGTCTATAATTAGAGCCCCGGCTTGTTAGCCGTCGACTCCTAGATATTACACTAAACCGACTATTATCAATAAATCCATTAACAATCACGAATTACGCAATTATTGACCTAATACAGTAAAACACACGTTTTATTCGAGCATGGGTTAGCACCGTCCATATGGAGAAATCTGATTTTGAGGTTAGAAATGCCATCTATTTTTTTTTTGTAATGCTTTACATAACGTATATTATTAATGATCCTTTGTTATATTTTAAACGTACATAAAATGGTAATTGTCATTTAGTAGAACATTAAAGAGAGTGATTCAGTTTAGGAGTCTTGATATGTTACTTGATTTTATTAACTCATAATAGAAGTGCAAATGTTAATTAAAAAGATGTTTACGCAAATCAGTTTAATCCTTAGCTGTATAACATATTCATTATAAACAATTAGGATAGCGATGAATCGGTCGTGAGAGGCGTTCATGTCTCTTGAAATTAATATTTTTCTACAAATATTTATCATTTTTGCCTGAGTCACAAAAAATGGCTACACTGATTTTAAGCCTATTAATTTTTTAATGGAATCACGATTTTCTCTTTTTTTTTACCAAAAACGTTCATATATATATGCTTTCGTACCAATTTGTTCGAGAAATAGAAAATGTTTCGAAGGTTTTGAATTTTGAAAACCTGGTCATATTTTTATAAATACTTGAACATCGTAAGAGCACATTGAACTACAATAACTCCGATAATATTTGTACGAACAATAATTTGCTATTGTTATCACAGTCTGACATATTCAGGAAAAAAAAAATTAGAATATAACTACTTATATTTTGAGAATACAAGTTCTAATAATACGTTTTGTAAAATTTTAAGAATATCAAAAACTTTTTGTAGTAAATTCCGAACTAATTAATGAAAAACGAAACAAGTGGGAGCATATAAGGTAGAAATCAAGTTTAAGGTGTAAAGTCTTATTGAAAAGACGAGTCCATATTATTTCATAACAGAAAATTAACGGAAGCAATTACGTTTCCTTCATTTGGAAGTCCGTGGCATTCCTGTTGCCTTAATCGTTATAGACCTTGGGCGAAAAACGTTAACGCGTCTTATACTTCATTTATTAAAGTATTATGTACACGATTAACGTAACGCGTAAGTAGAGCGCCAGACGAAATGACGTGCGGTCAAAGTGAAATTTTAAAAGTAGCGAACGAATCCCTTGATATTTTAATTGTTTAAATAATTTTTTATCTTTTGTTGTCTTACTTTTTTGTGAATAAATGTCAATTTTGATTTTTCACTCTCTAAGTTTTGTTGTAACACCAGTTTCTGCGCCCAACTTTTCTTATGTTAAAAGTAATGGAGTTCAGAAAAAAATGTCCATAAACTGGTCCTATTTTCTACTATAAGGATAGATTATTTTTAAAAATCATAAAATTTTTATTCCTTTATCTTTAAATAATTATTAATATATTGTAACACGGCGGTTACAATAACCGAATCAGAACGGAGAGATATGAGAAGAACGAAGAGAAAAATATATTCTGGCAGATGACGCTATGTTGCCAAGAACGAAGAGAAAATGATAGTCTGGCAGATGACGCAATGTTGCCTCCACCTTATTAGGAATCCCCCCCCCCCCCCATCCTTAATTAGTCATATCATGTACCCTCCACCCTTACCCCTAGCCATGTTACCCCTTTTGAGGAAAAAAAGACTCGAATTTTGGAATAAATATTATAGTAAGAATTTTGAATTTTAATATACGAAGAAATAAAGACGAATA
>JAPYZR010005556.1:0-10687 GCA_030522945.1 Trichopria nigra
TTTACTTTACGCTCGATCAGTAAGTGTATTTGAACAAATATTACGGGCCACCCGGATAGGTACCCCGATATATACGCTCCTACGTGACCGAGCCACCTTTTAAGAGCAAAAGAGTAACGAACACCAGTGAGTTTACTGTTTTTTTTTCTGTTTCAATGAGAGAATAAGGAAGAGTCTTCAAATTTCTTTGAATGAAATTCCACACCGCAAAGAATGAAAATCGGGCCACTTTTTTAGAGGAGTGTGCAAAAGCTCACTTTGCGCACTGACCTTACATAATGACAAAAAAAAATCTTTCTAAAATTTCACTATACTCTCATTTGTTAAAAGTTAAAAGTTCATTTACATTTGGCATTTTGAGAAGAATAGAAAGAAAAATTCATCATTTTCGAAGAGTGGCAAAAGAAAAAAGAGAATATACTGCAAAAATAATTTGATGCATCTCTTTAGTTTGCGAATTAAACGACGCGTGTGATCATCGAGCGTGTGCAAAATTGCACTTCGCGCACCAATCTCATACGCGTAATTATTAAAAAAGAAGTAACTTTCTAAATTGTCGTTTTCCTAGCAAAATTTAATGGATTTAAAAACCTTATGTAATGCCTGTAAGGTGACGCATTTATAATTAATCTCAATTCATTTGAAAAATATCGACGGTTAAGGAATCCTTTGTGAATAATGGCATTCTTGCCGTTATATAGATTTAAATTTACATTATGTTCGCAAATGACAAGCAATATCCATATATATCGCGTCGTGTTAATTGAATGTATTTGCGTCGTATATCGTAAAAAAGAAAAACAATAAGAAATGAATAAAATCAAAGTGTAAAATTCATCCTATTGGTTAAATTGACTAGATAAAAAAAGAAAAATATATGAATCGTCCAGAAATTATCCTAAAAGAATTTTAAAAATACGTGACGTTCAGTTCATCGTAGTCAATCGTGCATTTTTGAAAGTCCTGACTCCAAATAAAAAATCTCGGCCTTAGTGATCATTGTTATTATGTTTTAATGGTTGATGTTATATGAAACGGAGTGAAAATTACAAAAAAAAAATCATAAAAAAACATAAAAATCGTGAAAAAGATCCAAAAATTGAATCGATTAAAAAATCATTATAAAAATTTATTCAAGAACTATCGGCATAGCGTATTACTCGAACAAAGTAATGAAACGTCAATCAAAAAGATAATATGAATGATGAAAAAAAAGAATGATAAACGCTTTTCATCTAAGAATTTTGTAAACTCTCTTCATCTACACAAACATTTCACGTTAAAAATTGTTGCGTAAGTTACAGATTCCATCGATTTCAAAAAGATTCAGGATAAAATACTCTTTAAAAAAAATAAAATTGATATCTACAGTTTTATCGAATTTCGCAGATATTGGACGATGATTATGAATTAATCTCGGTGAAAAGTATTTTCGGATGGAAGTACAATTAATTTCAGTTATTTCGTTTTGAGTGCAAGAAGAAAGTGAAATATGTTCATTTTTTTTAAATGAATGTCAGTTTAAGCAATTTTTTTTTCATATATTCATTTACAAAAATGTATTTTAGAGGATTCCAATGATGATACCAGTGTGGAACCATGATGAATCCTATAAATATTCAAGAAAGATATGATAGAAAGAAAATCAAAATATTCTCAAAATTTAGAAATTTGATTTGCGACTTTTGCGAGCTTTCCATGATATTCTGGGAATATTCCATTTCTAATTAAAAATATCGTAGAAATTGTGGAATAACGATGGTGTTTCAACCGAATATTAAAAAAATTTTTTAAAATGCTGGAATATTCTAACAATAAAAAAATCTAACAATATTATAGGAATATTCCATTTGGAAAATTACAATACCGTCAAATGATATATTCCAGATATATTTCCTTTAGAATATTCTGTATTTTATTTATAATAATCCGTACTATTTAAATTGTAGTATATTCTAAAATATTCCGTGCTATTTGAATACAATCATCACTTTACAAAATTGAATATTGAAAATTGAAAATCTTGATATATTATAAGACAAACGTCATGAGAATATATCCCCAAACTATTCTATTAAAAAAATAGAAATGAATACTACGACATTGAAAATTTTCAAAATATTCGCGCCCAACTTCGCCTAGTGACATTTTAATTAGAAAATTTTTAGAATATTTCGTGTGAAGTTAACACGTTGAAACTTCAAGCAAGTAATTGTGAGACAAATATATAAAAAATTCAAATATTTCTTACATAAATGTTACATTAATGTTACATGTTACATTGTGATATTCTTTTTCCGTTTTCCAATGAATGAAATAAAAATTATACGCTGATATGTGTGTGAGTTGAACCGGAATATTTCTGCAATTCTTTTGTATTTTTATACTATACATTTTCCATGGTTTCTTCTTCGCCTCTCATCAATTATATACACGTTTAAACGTGCGTAAAACAAAAAGGGTAGATATAAATGCCGATATTGAGTTTTCCAGAATAACATTGACTTGTGTACATAGACATTTATGGGTTGCACCTTCGGAAGAAAACGATTTTTCGACGTATTTTCTTTTTAGTGAGACCCTTACGATGTACGGCGTTAGACACCATTGACGTGTATAAAAAAATCTGAAAATGAAACAATTACGAGAAAACAGAATGACTATTATCACCTTACCCTGACGAATACCTTTTTCTTAATTTCACAAGACTCGGATCACATAAAACCCGTAAATAATTCTACACGTGCTATTACGCATGTACGCTTGGCGTGTATAAAATTGAATTTCACCGATTTATATAAATAGTAAGAAACATTTCGAATGGCTATTTAAATAATGATACATTATTTAACGTATATGTTAACCTATTTATTTTTTATTGACATAAACAAAAAAAAAAAATTTGCATAGTTCAAAAATGAAGAATACAGTATTTTTACACACTTCTATTACTGGAAATTCTTAGACTTCAAGATTATTTCATACATGTAAACATTTTTTTTTTTACATTTATTTCTGTATTTTTACTTGTCTTTTGTACCTAATATTACTCTACTCGTATTTGACGTGTGTAAAATGTATTCCAATGACTTTCTGTTACAACTTGCCACGCGGGTATTTAACGTGTATAAAAGCATTCCATAGCTGGATTTTCACGAATAATTCATATCAGTTTCCTCAATTTTCATTTCTCGACAATTTATACATTAGCATATTTTACTTTGTACAAATTTTAAGCAAAAAGATCCATATTTGTAACACTGTCATTGACGTGTAAAAAGTGAATATAAAAAGTTTACCGACAAAACAAAGTCTTGTAACAACTGTATCCTAACGTTGCCAAACTTTATCAACCTACGTTACAATACTTGTACCAATGGCGTACTTAAGAATTTCGGAGGATATACTATTTTTACACACGACATGTGTAAAATAAATTCAATGTTTTTCAAAGCTATTAAAAAAAAAATTGTTTCATCCCACATTTTAAGGTCCCTAAGACCAGACTGTTTGGTATTTGTTTATCCGCTTCCAAAAGAAAGGGAACCACAAATAAACATTGGCTGGAACAATGGCCAAAATCAATATGTCTGTATCATTTCGACGTCTTTTAACCGTAAATCGACCAAATAATTCACTCCGTGAACCAATACTAACCGTCGGAAACACTGTTGGGGTACCCTGCGATGATTAGGGTAAGTCCTGGTAAATGGTCAGCTCCAGTGGCCGGCGCGGCGGGAGGCTTCAATTCCGCGCGGTGTAATTACGACGTGTCGTCGCGTGGGCGTACAGGCGAACCCCTAGACGCCGTGTCCAGGAATAGACGAAAACTGCACCAATCGACCGTTGACGGGCACCGAGGGTATAGCAGAAAGAAAGGCTTTCGCGCGGATAAGCAATCGGGTCCGGGAGATACGCGGACGTCTTCACGGTTGCCGCGATCGCCGCGAACTGCTACGACCGAAAAACTTTTTTTCAGCTCGCAGCCCGCCCCTCGCCACAGCGACATACGTATACATGCCGACGTGCGGAGATATTTGCGTATATCGCTGGTCTCCCAAGTCAGAAGAATTTTGTCCGATATAATACCTCGTGACATGTTCGCTCTCGATACGCGCGCGATCGCGTCCTTATCTCGTAAACGCTAGAACGGGGATGGGGAATTATCGCCTCTGCGGCCAACTCCGCGGTGGAGAGATTCACTATTATCGCATGTTTCCATGTGTAATTATACTGCGACCAAAGTGTCCGGAGCCGCGCGACGCTCGACCACGTGTGCGACTAGTACTACACACGACACATTGTGTAAAACCTTCTCGGATCACTATATAACGTGAGATGATCCAAAGGTGAATCGAAATGAACGCGAATTTTCCGCTTGCCTCGTCTCTGGCCTCGATGAGCGTGTGTAACAACGTTTACACGAGCATGGTCACATTTTTACACGTCAATTGGTATTTCTAATGTAATAAGCCGTAGTACACGCGATATGATTATCGTTGGCTTGATTTATTTATTTATTTTTTTTTTTTTATTCAATCCACGAAGATTTTTTACATCGTCAGTGTGTAAAAAAAGATGTAAATAATATAATTTTTACAGACCATTATTTACTTCTTACAGTCCACATAGTATTAAGTCATCGAAACCGATAGACGAATTAAGAATGCTGAAAAACATTTTTTATACACGTTCAGTGTTTGCGTGTATATCACTTTATGGCAATCTGTTGCTTTTTAATAAAGAAAGTAATGAATTGAAATCAAACGATCATTAAGACTGCAATTCTTCGGAAGATTTCATATACCATGTAATTAGCTTACAATTTTTTGCACGTCAATTGTTTTCCTACATTGCATACATGCTATTGTACACTGGGCATATTATATTGACAAATTTTCTTTGTAAACTGAATTACGTTTCGGTGCATACGTTTCTTAGGTATACTTAATGTTTTAACCATTGAACGTGTAAAAAGTTACAAGTATACTACACTTTTTATGCGTATTGGCATAAAAAGTGTGCAGCAGTATTGATTTCATTCTTCAATGGTGATACCATTGAAGAGTTTTATACACGTTAATATTTTTCATTTAACTTAAGTACGTTACATTGCATTATTGATTGATTCAACTGAATTAATTGAATTCATAAATTAATGTTTCGTCATGTTAGTTTGAGAATTTCAAACAATTTCATGTGTATTTAATGGGCATAAAACGTGTAAAATATTTCACACGATATGTCCTGAGATTCGTTTACCAATAAGTTCAGTCATCTATTGAACTGAAATATGTAAGCAAAGTATAACGTTGATGTTAAACGTAATAAGGAAACGGGTAGGATTGAGGGTATTGTAAATAAGAGTAAAGATGAAATAAAGTTTTGATTTATTTTATTTATTTTTTTTTTTTTTTCATTTATATATTATTGCTTGAAAATTTTTTACACGTTAATTGTTCAATCCTAATATAACGATATAAAAGCTCTATAAAAGAATATACGTAACGTGTTTACACTACAAAGTTATAAAAAAATCCCCATAAAGAAAAATTACTTTACACTTCGTGTTATTTAGTGATTGAAGTTTTTGTACACACGAGCATGTAAAATACTATCGGCGCTCCGTTCACGTTTTTTCACGGTAAATTATCTAGACGATCACGAAATCAGATTCATATTTTAACTCTCAGTGTAACTTCATTTTTACATAATAGAAAAAGGAAACAAACAATGTAAGTGACTACTATATACATATAAGTACTTGTATAAATTTACACAAGTGACTATTATTTACACGCATCAATCGTTACTATAATTTCTGTTAACAATGACACTATATATACAATGAATCCATTATTGTATAAAAAAACAAAGCATTGAATCCATAATTTTTATCATTTCTGTCGTATGTACGTGCTCAGAATAAACGGGTCCATTACTATACACGACATTTTTAACGCAAACTTTTTTTCGTTTTCGAATGCGATGGCCAGGAATCACAGTGTTTACACCAGGATTTCATAAGTCTCATGTCAAAAAGTGCCATTTCAATTGATTTTTCAGTTTTTGTACACGTCAAATATGCATATGTATGGTATTATACATATGACCCTATACGATTATAAAATCTATATATGATATATAGGTACAGTCAATTTACCTACTATATTATAAACTACCTAATATATTGTACTTTGTATTTACGATATTTTTTTATACATATAGTGTGTAAAAAAATACCCCAAAAAGCAAAATTGATTAATATGCAGGAAATGTGCAGAAATGCCGGTCATATGTACTGCTCATATGATGTTTTAGTCGTTATTCTGTATTATAGCAGAATTTCGCATTATACATTAGAAACTACTGATTTTTTATGTACAGTTCAGTACATGTCATGTATAATACTTTTTTTATTTCATCCACAGTTCAGTATAATAAAATACTATATGTTTGATAATGTCTGATTCTTATATTTGAAATTAAATTGTTGATTTATGCAAAAGAGAAATTTTGAGGCTACATACGAATAGAAATAGTAAAAAAAGAAAAACGACAGATAAACGCAGAGATTCCTCGAATGCAATGATTTAACTCCCCTTCGTTTTTCCCAAGAATTTATCTGCGTTTTTAACCCTCTTTATAACAATAGAACGATGCAGCTTGACATCCACGTATAATTAATAACATCAACGAGCAGCGATTTCTAAATTAACGTTAGCAGTATACGTGTGTAGGGATTAGGACTAACGGTTTACCTATACACAGGCCGAGCATAGAAGTCTCATCGTATAGATAATAAAACCGATAAAAGTATATGATAAAAGCACTGATTTTATACTGAATTGAAAAAATGCGGTTGAAAGCGATAAAGCGATCCGAATGATATATATTTTGTTTCATCACTATTATTTGCACTCCGTTGCATTATAATCCATCATAATTCGATAACTTCCAAGAATATAACGTCGAGACGATTTACATCGCTTTTACGTTACGTATACATATATATGTATATGTATAATAGGGGGTTACGTTGTTATGATCGGCATATTGCATTTTACTGCTCGCTGATTCGCCGCTTTATCAGTCTGCTTGATGCAGTAATTAAAATCGTATATGTGCGGTATATAATAGACATAAACAAATTACGTCTGCGCAGTTCAACGATTTGTTGAAATGTGGGCGTTTTTACGCTTAATATACAGATTTGTATATAGATCTTAACATTATCATGGACATTATATCGTTTCATTCCATTTATATCTGAACGGCAGGTATGTCAGTATTTCTCCCACAACACGCCGGCAAATTGCCGAAAATATGTCGATTTCAGCAATATGGCGTTGTCGACAAAAAGCGGATCTATAAAAGTCATCAATACCATGTGAAATATGAATGTGTGCTATAAGAAAAAAATTTTTTTTCCAAAATGGCGGACACAAAATGGAGATAAAAATGAATTTGTAGTATGCAGTTTTTCGAAATTCAAAATGGCGGACGAAATTATTGAGAATTACTCGGATTCACTTGAAACTTGTCGCTTAAGGGTTTTTGGCTTCTAAGTTTTGTGCTCTGTCATATTGTAATACTCTACTCGTTCAAGCAACGACTGCGCGCCTAATCCTGCGTTCCGGACATTTAAGTTTGGGATCGCATCTCGTGTCTCCCACATAATTCTTGGCATCTCGAGGATCGATTATATCAACGACACTAATCGCTAGGATATAAACTATAACTGACATGTTCTCGTCGTCTCGCCGAGAAATCCCGCGTGAGTGGCCAATTACTAAAATGCAGGTTCGTATCGCGCACAATATATAAGCTGCGAGTATAACTTAATTTTTAATTATCACGATGAGATAAAAGATCGGAGATGAGAAGTTCACTGCTATCATACGGTTCACAGCGGATTAACAATATGTATCCGCTATTAAAAGTACATTGCTGCCAATTACCGTGTCTCTATTAATCGTTTCCGTTAAATGACGAACTTTCTTGCTGTCGCAACGACCCGATTTTCCATTGTTTTGTCTCTCGGCGTTATATAGATGCCGACGTTTGTCGTAGCCTTTCAAAAGTTCCATAGTCTTGTTTAATCCAGTTCGGTGTCTGGTCTATTCCCGAGTATCGCAAAGTGATTCATTTTTAATATATCTATTGATTTTCATTCATGATTGCATAAGGAGAATAACGTTATTGTTTATATGACATGAGCATTTATAGTAAAACAAACAAGCATCACCCCTTTTTTTTTGTTTATTGATGGTTTGAGAGTTTTTTTAAACGCCAATTAAACATTTGAAAGCTTTTCAAAATGAAAAATAAAAAATTTCGAAAAATAAATTTTAACATTTTAAAAATGGGCCTGAAACCTTTGTCATGTCGGACGTCCGTAAGCTACATGAATATGAAATTTGAAACAAAATCATAAAGAAATTGATAATCTTCGAAAACTGTTCAAATACTAGAAAGATACCAAAAATTTAGGAGAATCTGTCAAAATTAGACTAAAAACACGAAAAAAATAAAAACAACAAAAAACAGAAAAAGCAACGACAAAAAAACGAAAAAAAAATCGACAATAAACAGAACAAAAGAACGATAATAAACATAAAAAAAGAACGAAAAAAATACAGAAAAAAATCAACGACAAAATGCAGGAAAAAAAACGTCAAAAACAGAAATAAAGAACGAAAAAAATACAGAAAAACAACAGTGACAAAAAACAGAAAAAAAAACATCGACAAAAAACAGAAAAAAAACAACGACAAAAAACAGAAACAAAAACAACGACAAAATACAGGAATAAAAATACGACAAAAAAATTACGAAAACAAAAGAAAAACAGAAAATAAAAACAACAGAACAAAGAAGAAAAACGATAAAAACAGAAGAAAAACGATTAAAACAGAAAAAAAAGCGAAAAAAAACAGAAAAACCAAGGAAAAGACAACTTCAGTCGAAGACAATTTCAAAAACATCAAATACAATTCAATTAAAAGCAATACGAAATTTGAAAAACTTACACTTCAATGATAATAAACAAAGTTTCAACGAAATATAGACAGAAAAAAATGTTAAAAATACAACATTTTCCAAGTATTGACAAAACTGAATAGCTTCATCAACTGAAAAAAAAGGAAAGAACAGAAAAGACAAGTTGACGTATAAGAGCTGAAATAAAATTAAAAATTCACCATCACACTCTCATTTGTAAATATATTTCCGGTTATAAGAAACTATAGATATGTTAGACTTTCAAAAACAAAACAAAAAGAAAACAGACATATAAACAAACGTAACCTATAAGAATGTAAACAAACCTGTATAAGAATAAATACAAACAAACGTAGCAAAATAATCATAAAATACATAAATACATAATGAATAAATAATAATGAATCACATTCACAAGAAAAACAAATTAAATATTCAGAAACAAAGTAAATATAAACTAGAATAATTAAGATACTTTCTTCAAGAAATGTATTATATTTACTTGCATCTATAATGCATATAATGGCCCAAAATTCGGAGAAAAATACCGAACCTTAATATGAGGTTATCTTATAATGCCATATGATCGTGGAGTTTGACTATGATTTCAACAATGGAATTTTACTATTGTTATGCTAAAGCGAAGTGTAACATATTAGAATAACAAATTTACGTAACAATGATGTATATAAAATATCCACACACGCGCGCACGCTTATATAAATGTACAAAAATAAAAATAAAAATAAAAATAAAAAAAATAAAAATAAAAATAAAAATAAAAAAAATAGCAATAAAATTGAAGAAAACACGACATATATATACTCATGAAACTGAAAATTCAATTGTAGCACAATGCTTAAGCACATGCACATTACATTAGTGGCATTCCACGTGGAAGTCACGAGTTTCTAACGAATTTCATTCAGTATTCTTAAGAGCCAGGAGGATACGCTGAAAGTTAGATACCTATTTAAAATTGGACTTTTTCTTTTTTTTTTTGTATCATCGCGAGCGATTATAAAGGATTCACGAAATTAAACAGTGTGTTGAATTTCTAAGCAAGTACATCTTAAGGTAGTAATTGAAGTAGTTTAAAAATATTCTCATGTCTTCTCATGTTCTCGTGTTTTCATTAAGTTTTCATTTTTTATTCATTCACACAAACAGTTTCTTTTATAACAATTTACAATTTATTGCCTTTTTTGGCGAATTTATTCTCAACTCTTTTCATTGTTAATTGTCCATTACGAACTTTACAAAATACACAGATTGTAACGAATCTCCGATATACTAGTACGTAGCTAAAACTCTCGGCACTGTGATTAGAAAATTAGTTCAGGTCAAAAGTGAAATCAGAATGCCATTGCTTTAAAATTGCTAAAAGAAACATTTGTCTCCTATCGTTTTACTGATTCGAAAATAAACAGTAATCATGACTTTTCTTCCTTAAATCATGCAAACATAAAATGATAACACTGTATGCAACCTTCTCAGTTCCCAATGTGAACATCAATCCTCATTTTTTTTATCAAGTAGCTTTTTGAATTTTTTTTTACTATTTTTTTTTAACACATTAATTTACTTGGTAAATCTTCGGAAAGACTGCTTCACCTAAAAAAAATATTTTTAATATGGTTTCCGACGTATTTTGGGTCGCTGATTACGAATCTGACAATAAAAA
>JAPYZR010005557.1:0-17790 GCA_030522945.1 Trichopria nigra
CGGGGGGGTCCGGGGGGGCAAGGCCCCCCCGCTACGCATGTTGTATCCACCCTCCCCCCTCTACGCCCCCTGCGGGGGCGAAAACAGTATAGGGGATTCACCGCACTTAAAACGTTGCTTCGCAACGTTTTAAGGGACAGTCATCAAACTATACATTTTACATACATGTTTATATATATAAATGTGTCCCGCGGCAGTTTCCAGGACATCCCAGGTTACCTGTTGCGAAGCATACTATCTTCGCCCCCGAAGGGGGCGCGTGGCGGGGGGGGGGGCTGCGCCCCCCGGACCCCCACGCTTAAAACTAGCCTAACCTAACTGTCACAATCTGCCTAAAACTCGGTTTTTTATTCCGCATCGTGTATAAAACCTGTCCTGGAAACTGCCTCGAGATATATAGGCCATCCAGGACAGTCCTGGAAACTGCGACAGTCCTGGAAACTGCCATTTGCCATATAAAAATGTCCTGGAAACTGCCCGATCCCATATTTATACATATATTATAAAATAGCAGATTTATGATTGTTAGTTGTGCACTTAGTCACTTGTCCACGTGAAATAAAAATTTAATTATTTCTATTTGTATATAGGTAACATGGAAAACTTAAAAAAACTTGTGGTTGAATTTCCTACTGATGGAGTTCAAATTGTATAAGTCGTTTAAATTCTTGGTATCAATGGTCCTTTGCCCATTAATTTAATGTTTTTTTTATTTTAATTCGTATTAGAGAAACATAATTCAATTCGTATTAGAGAAACATAAAAAGTAAATTTTTGATGATCCTGAATGATATCCAGAAGCTCACAAAAGTGTGGCTGCCAGAAAATTAGTCACGACACCATCGCCATCATCCGGATCTATAACGTTGACAGCAGCTCTCGTCACAAAGCTCTTCTATTGTTCTTGATATATAAGTAAAGTAAATCCTATACAATATATAAATTTATAACTTTAAAAAGTGATTTCTTTAATTGAATGTAATAAATTACTGTCTTTTAAAATTGAAATTGTACATTTGATTTTAATTTATTTGTGCTTATTACATAAATCCAAAGTATCTATTAATACAAAAAAAAAAAAAAAAAAAAAATATACTTTATCACTGTGGTATTTTATCGCTTGTACACTTGATATCATCTATACAATAACCCATCGATTAGATGCGTACCTTATATATACTGCCTCTGACAAAAATACATTCTGATATATGACGAATGCAATCGGCGCTTCAAAAAACTTCGATTAGACATAATGAATCAAGTATGTGTATTTTGTTTTCATGCATATCATCACAGGTTTGCATGCGCTAATGCGTTTTTGTTATCTGTTTTCAAAAACCATTTGCTACAATAGTCATTTTAGAACTCGCCGCAAGTTTTATTCGTGTTTTAAGGCTATTATGAAGAAATCGTTTTCCTTAATAATGTTTCTTTCTTGTTTAAAATTGTCTAAAAAATATCTGAGAATTTGTTTGATTCCAATCATTCCAATCAACGACATTGCGTAGTATATGTGGGATTTTTCATATGGGAATTTTCAGTAGGGAAAGGACTGATGGCTTTGGAATTTAAGATAAAAAAGAGATAACAGTTTATTAACAAGAGTAAATTAAACTATAATGCTTACATCGATTTAACATCTAAGATGGAATGTTGATAAAAGCTACAGTAATAAAACTATAAATATAAACTTATAAATATACTATATTTATATGTTCTTTGCAGTATACTATACTTAAAGTTTTTAAATTCTAGATAGATATTTAAGTATTAAAAATTCAAAATAAATTTCTTGATTCTTTTTTATAATTACAATAATAATCTTTTTGGATTGTTATGATAAATAAATATATATCAGGTAATTTAGATGTTTCAAATCTGATGTTAATAGTGTTTTTGTTTTTTTTTGATAAAACAATTTTCTAATAAATTTCTTCTTTTTTCTCTCTTTATAGCCAAATATTGTAATATTGTCAAAATCAAAATTGTGTCCTGTATTCTATGAATTGTTAAAGCTGTATAATTTTTACTGTCTCCTGTAATATTCTGATATTCTTGTTTTCAATATCATTTTATTTGGTATATTATACGACGTCACTTTGAAGTTCAAGCGGTCACTGCAATATTTATATTATAATAAGGTTTATGAACAACTCTAATATTCATTAATTTAAGAGTTCTTTTGATTATGTCTTCGGATAAATGTTTTATATATTAAGGTATATAATATTAAGGTATATTATATATATGCTTATGGTTTTAATGATGTTTATAGTATTTTGGTGTCGAACAGTGTCAAATAATTTGTTGGTTCTATCTTTCGCACATTGTTGAATGATATAATTACTATATATCCATTTTTAATTAATAATTTTTTTGCTATATTTAAGTGTTTGCTTCTAAATTTGATGTCCGATAATTTCAATGCTCTCTGCTATTATTCCCGAAGCTGTACTCATTTTGTAAGAAATATCGGATGATTTGAATAAAAATTTCAATATCGCCCTGAAAAAATTTTTTTTTATGAAACCAAAATCTGTTATTAATGTATTATTATTAACTCTAATGAATCGTATATATCTAAAAAGTTCAAACGCATTTATTGCTTTTAATTTCTATAATGTAAAAGTAATTCTTTTCTCTATTCCATTAATTTTTTTCAAGGAATTGAACGTATTTAAAATGTTTTCTAAATCATTTTCTGGTATCATGTACTTAAAAATGTCATCAACATATCTATAAAAAAAATGGTAATTTGAATGGTAATTTAGAGATTAAAATATTTTCTATGAACTCTATTGTTAGATCTGCAATTATTGGAGAAAGTGGAGAAAACCCATATCGTAGTACACCAAATTTATATGTGTTTCCTTTAAAGTTGAAATATGTGGAGTTTAAAAAACTAATTCTCTGTATAGCTTTCAAAAAATAATTTTTTGGAATTAAAGTATATGTTCTTTTACCACCCTGATAGCAAAATAGCATGTAAGTCCTCGATTTGAGAACAACACACCGCGGACAACTATCTGGGGTAATTGACATTTTTTATTTAAAATAAACAATATGAGTTCAGAAACAATCCAAAAAGATTATATTTAAGTATTTATTAACATACAATTGATCGTTTTGTTACGATTGTTTTGTAGTGTTCATTGTATAATATTATTGAAATTAAATACAGTCTTTCACGTGAACTCACCTGAAGAGGGTTCACGCAATAGAGGATCGAAACGTCAAAAATTTATTTATTTATAGTCAAAGACTGTATATAACACGAACTGTAAAATGACGTCAAAATGCCTTCATTTCTATACTTCAACAACATTTTGACGGCTTTTTGACGTCAGTGTACAGTTCGTGCTTGCTGGGGTATCACAATTTGAAAAGAACTGTCGAAAGAGAAGTCCCGCCGAACAGCACGTAGTCACATATACTTTAGGCGCCTTCTTCTTGCAAACTAATATACCTATATATTTATCATATATAGGGGAACGAATTTTTTGTCAACTTTCAACATCAATTCGCATTTATTATTTCGACCCGTAACCAAAGGTTGGGATCGAAGTATTGAATTTGGTCATCCGAAAAAAAAAATGACACCTACTTTTTTCATGAAATCTCCACGTTTCAGATAATTTTTCAAATGGGGTTGGCGGCCGAAGGCCGTAGGGGCGAAGCCCCTATAGTTTGAATTTGAATTTGATTTTAGTAGAAATACGTCGATACAATAAGCTCGTCCGCTTTGAAATTTAGGTTTCAAAATTTTCAAAAGAAAATGATATAATAATGATAATGGCGGCTATAAAAAACGCGGGATTTTGAAGCAAACACGAATTGTAAAATGACGTGAAAATGTCGTCAAAATGTTGGTGAAGCGTTGAAATGACGACATTTTGACGTCTTTTTAGAGTTCGTGTTTGCTGGGTTGTGTAGCGTTCGTCAATTTGAAGACGTCTTAAAGACAACGTTATATAATAGAGACATATCCTTAAGGCGTCTTCAAAAGTGTCATCATATGTCTTATACGTCCTATATATTAGCGATACATATATACATGGATATGTAAGTAGGTGCGTTCGATTTAGGTTTCTTTTATCGTTCGTTCGGTATATCGTACATCTATCGTACTGTTAAACTTCTCTTGTTTCGTTATTTTAGAACATCCGACGAACGATATAAGAAACGAACGATAAAAAGCCAAAATCGAACGCACCTGTAGTACACTTAAAATTACGTCATGAACCATGCCATTTTGGAGACACCTCGCATATGTTTACGTGGTCTACGTCCATTTGTCGTCATTATGATGCATGTTAATAACGTCAAATAAGTGATCGTTTTGAGACGTCCCTTTTCGTTTCGTGCTAATAAACTGTCAGTAATTGTAGGAAAATTGTATCAATTGTATATATAGGACGTATGTATATAGGATATCACAATGTGATGGCCTTAGCCGCCTTAGCATACGTTATATACGTATATGTATCTCGCAAATGGCCGCGGGACCGCCGGAACCGGCGTTTTGCTTTCAACCATCAACATCTGCAACCAGAGATGGAGCTTCTGCCGGTGGCGATGACCCGGCTAAGGGCTGCGCGCGCAGCTATTATATATCTTCTGATGGACGGCCCCAGTCCTGATGCTCTCACTGGTAGTCGTCAGTGTCGCCCAGTGTCGCCAGTGTCGCGTCTCCCCTCGTGAATATCGGCAGCTCGTTGCACGTCTCTCGTCGTGTGTTCAGCGGAGCATTTCTGGGCTCGGATCTCTTCAGATTTCCGAAGGGCGTCGAGGGAGTTTTCCTGCGTTTTCATATCGTGTACGACCCTCGAAGACGTGAGATCTGTTCAAATGCCCATTTGTCTCCTGTGAGCCGCGGGCGAGAGAGTGAAAACGGATGTTCCATCCTGCCGTGCGACCTTGGATAACGTCGAATTTCCGCAAAAGCCGCCGAGTGCTGGTCATTGCCGTACGAAAGACTCAACATCGAAGAACCTGCGAATCCACTCATTTTTGAGACCCAGTCAACGAAAACCTCCATCATTCCGTCATTAACCGAGTGCGGGCCCGCAGGGTGGCGATCGTTCGATAAGGTAAGACTTCGCAGAAGAGAATTTCTTATCCTTATTCACCGCACCCCCAAATCTCTCCTCACTGGCGGCGACTTAAAAGGTCATCAGACCGATGACGTTGCCTCTATAACGATCCGTACCTATCGCGTTGTGCCGATAACGAATGTTCGATTTTTCATGTTCGTGTTCAAATACATGTTAAAATGCCATGAAAAATGTTAAAAAAGAAGCTCTGACAGTATCCTGTCGAAGGGATGAAACTTCGGAGTCATGGATTTTGGAGCATTCGATTGTAGGCAATTGCAAAATTTGATGTCATCCACATTATTAACTTTTCGTTCGCTACAGCATGGTACAAAGTAATCAATCATTGCTTTTTTCCATATTGTACAGATTTTACGTGAAATATTTGATGCTAAAAATGAAAAGTCTAATCAACGTAATAATGATATGAGACCATAAAGTTTATGATATGAAATAAGTTTTGGATATCTCACGTGTACATGTAATCTGATTTAAGCATGTTTTTCGAGAACTCGTTTTCTTTGAAATTCTATATATTTCTGTTTCTACGTAAAACTCGTTTTTTCTTCACTACAAGAGAAAATCCATTGTTCTCCATCTCTATATTCATTTTCATTTTCGTGTTTGATGTTCAGCAAATGTGTTGATGTGGCTGTTTTTAATATAATTGATATTATAAGACTAATGATTAGTATAAAAGATACAAATAATGCCTTATCAAAATGTTTTCAGAAACATTGCTTTTACTATATTATAGGCAATAATGATAAAGTGGAATCTTACAATTATCACATTTCATTGACCGTTATATGTACAATTTACAAATGTAATTAACAACGTAATCAAATTTTAAGCATTCGCATTATTGTAATAGGTTTTGCTTATAATTACTTATTCTTACTGGTTAACTTACTTGGGAAAAATAACATACATGCTTATGACATATAATACGAGAAATATATCGGTGTACACATGCATTTATTCTGAGAACTATAAAGGCAACATTTCAGCTAGAGATGATAGACTTTGAGTTTTTGCAACTTTAAACAATACTATTAGCTAGTGTAGATGTGTGACAAACAAACCTAACATTTTCCCTGATATTTTCTAAACTGGAAATGATAATGGAATAGAATTTGTAAGCATAACTTATTTCCTTCAGTAATCATGGATACATTAACTGGATATCAATATGCCAGCATTTTTAAATGTATTATCAGGTATCGCTTCATTAAATTTAAATCTGAGAATAACTTGATAATTGAGTAAGAGGAAACAAATTAATGATAATGAAGTTTGTAAATGGGTATTTTATATTGTACTAATTGTATTTTATGTAGTTCATTTAATATTTAGTATTATTACTTCTTCAGTTTCAAATTCAGACGAAGTATTCTTAAGTAAGCTCACTCACAACAGGAGTGAAATTTTAGGGAGCCATAAGGAGGGGACTTGATTAAATTTGTTATTCCGAAGATTTTTTTGAATTTAACTGCTAGTATTTAAAAAATAAATATATTTTGCAATCAAATATCTTTTAATTTAATGGAATTAATGCTGTTTTTAGTTTCCTCGATAAATAACAATTGACATTTTTTGAGGTTAAATGTAACGTTTTTGTACTTTCACAAAGAATGTTTCTTCAAATAGTCCGATAACACAGGGATAATAAGAAATATTATGATTCGTAATAATGCAAATAATAAGTACCCAGTTTTTTATTAATATGTGTTTTATTAATATCTCAGCTATTTGCAGAGATATTAAGAATATAGTGACCGCAAAGCAAGGTTTTTCTATAAATTGCATGTTAAATGATGATTTTAATAATTTTTTTTTTGCTAAAATTGCCATCTCAAACTTCACAGGATGAAAGAATATTAGTTTAGGTACAACATATTTTAAAATAAAGAAAAACTGTCGTGTTTTAGTTAACTAGTGAGCTCCTTAAGGTGGTTCTAAAGTAGAGCAGTTACCGACCTAACCTCAAAACAGGAAAAGTATAAATAAATAAGGATTTAAACGTTTTTTCAAAATTCGGGCTTTGGAAGGGTGATTCTACATAACATATACAATCTTCAAAAAAATATCGCTGAAATTGGTTCACAATCAAACGAGAATTATGCGCAAATAATCGAGCTTCGCGTTCGTCGTATTGAAAAATATATGCATCACGTGGCTCATCATTGATCTGATCAGTTTTCGGGAAATTCTGAAACGATATGGGGAAGGCCGAAAAACATTATCACGTTATAACTTTATCAATTTAATATCAAATAAGTTGATGACGACTCAAAATACGCTGAATTTCATAATTAATAAAACTCATCGATTTTGTTCAATTGGCTAATTAGAAGTCGAGCGCCAGAATAATGTACTAAAATCCAATTAGTTTCTTTTCGTTTCGTACCATGGGCGTAAAGTTGCACTTTACGCTCGCCGGCGATCCGCGTGCTCGACGAACGGCAAGCGATAAAGTCTTACAAAAACATGTATTGTTAATTAAACTTAACTGAAAAGACAAACGTCCATGTAAGACACGATGGAAAAATTAATATCAATTGGTGTTAATTTTCGATCAAACACAGAGTACATTTCCATAAGTTGTTTTGTAAACGCAATAACGTTGGACAGCTTGCCAACATCCTTATTTGAAAGCATTCAATTCTCTGCAAACTTTCTGCATTTCAACTGTGAAATCAGTATTATGATCTTGGAATTGGAAAATCATTTATTAATAAGTGATCGATATCACCAAAGCACAGTGTGATTTTGCTGCTTAACAACTAATCGAAGCGAGTCGTTCCCTACAACAGATTACGGGCATTATTCTATTTACCATAAAACCTATACGTAAAAAGTCTACTATCATTATCATCACGTGACGCTAAATGATTTTCATTGTTCCAGCTCGGTCAAGAGCTGGGTCGGAAGCGTTAGTGAGAATTTAAAAAGGTTTAACAGATCCACTACCCCTCGCTTGGCGTTTCGCTAAAAATAGCAAATATTGTCGAAATGTGATGCTTAATTTAAAAAAAAAAGCGAGTCGTGGTAAATACATTAATAGGGACATGGCCCTATTATAACGGTTTAGCTTCTCGATAATTAAAAAAAAATAAAAATGAAAAAAATGTTTAATAAATTTAGTACATTTATCTCGTATCATTTTTTTGTTTGTTTATAAACATTAAATGAATTAATTTTTATAAAACTTTTTTTTATTATAATTGTAATTTCTCTCATAATTACAAGTTTGTTCATATCCATATTGGATATTTTCAAAATTTCTGTAATTAGTAAATTTCGTGAGAAATTAGAAACCAGATAGTGAACATAAAGGAAAGATGTGGGAATGCAAACGTCAGCATTTATTGTACAACGTCAACTACACGTGCGTCGCATTTTACGAGGCATTTTATTTAACGTCGAAAGAGAATTCGCATATTTCATTAAAGTTAAAACGTAACTGCTTTGTTATTATATTGATTATTACTCTCGCAAGCAGTGAAATTGATTGAAGACAATTAAAATTCAAAAACGAATACATTGAATATATTTAGGTATTGTGTTATAATTAATTCAATAACATCAATATAATTGTGATCGCATTAATATTATTATTATTATTTAGTGACTTTAATATTTTAATAAAGCGAATAATTAAAATACGACGACGGTAATCAAAATGCAAAAATAATATTTTAATGCAATTTACATTAAATTTTAATGTATACAGAAAGAGCTGCATGTTTCATGAATGCAATTACTATATATATATGTTACCACAATAGCTTGTTAGTTGTTATGTCTTTGTATATTGTTTGATATTCTCCACCAACCGCCATCATGTCATAGATCATTAATAATAATTAATGATTCGCGGACAACCCCAGCAGAGTTCACGCCTTTCGAATTATCACCAGGGCTCCTTATCGATGAATGATTCAATTATTTTCCTCTCGCATGTCTGTTCATGTACATTTTTGCCCGAGTTACTGGTCGAGGGAAAATCCGGTGATTTTCTTATTGTTCATTTCACATTTTGCATAATAATTATTATACGTAATCAGCAGCATATTATAATAATTATTGCATGCATGCATGCATGCATGTATAGGGTGTTCAAATAATCCCGGACCGGATGAATATATAGTGAAACAACGTAAGGGATATTAGCCTGTAACCTGCCGGAATCGTGAATGTTTTTAATTTTTTATAAGGTATACGAAAGTACGAGCTTTATCTATATAATATTTTTTCAATAGGTTTGTACAATACTGAGCACGATCATAATCAATTCTTGATGTAGTAGAATTGTATAAACAAAAGCGTTCATTCATTATAAAATACTCTGAAAAAACACGATTTTAAGAACAATAATATACAAAATAATGATATTATAAAAACATCCACATTATATGTCAAAGATTGCCAGAACAGTTAGAAAAACCTTAAGAAAAGATATGCAACTAGTGCAAATTGTAAAATTGTAAAAAATGAAAATTGTTGAAAAATGAAAATGATTAAATATTTAATAAATCTGATGTTCTAAGAAGAGCTTGATCTTTCACCTCAGATATAGTAACGAAATTAAAAAAAAAAATTAAAAAATAGCAAATCAGTTATTGACTCATTTTCTAGCTGTAACTGGTTTCAGTTTGTTACTGCAAGACTGTATTTGTAAATTAAAAATTTTAAATATTTATACAAGAATTGTTTTTAAATCTTTAATCAAGAGAAAAGTTGTATTTAATAATAATAATAACAAAAAAAAAAAAAAAAAAAAAAAAACAATAAAAGTAACTGAATAATTCATGTACTCATCGCGAAAATATTTGTATTTTACAGATAATATAATTTTGTCTTTAATTAATATTAGATTAATATATTATTACTTTAAAATATATTAAATATATACAACATGTAATAATGTATTAAAATTATTTATTCTT
The DNA here is from genome assembly GCA_030522945.1 of Trichopria nigra. Taxonomy (NCBI): domain Eukaryota; kingdom Metazoa; phylum Arthropoda; class Insecta; order Hymenoptera; family Diapriidae; genus Trichopria; species Trichopria nigra. The sequence goes on from JAPYZR010005557.1 coordinate 10,046, forward strand.
TTTTTGACTTTTCACTTTTTCACTTTAATTCAAATCTAAAATTAAAAAATATTAGAATAAATTATATATTTCGTTTATAAATTTTGAGTTTTTAATTTTGAATGAGTCCAATTTCTTTTGTTGGCATTATCAAGTCAAGTTTTACAAATTTGCTCGTTTTAAAGTTTTATTTTTATGAAAGCATTTCTCTCAATGTTAAAAAAGTGAATCGTTTACCCTTTCTACAGTGAAATTTCACTCCAAGAAATTTAAACAGTCACCATACTAAAATTGACATTTTAAAACAATAATTATTTAATAATTTTGATGATAAAAATTTTATTTATTAGGCAAGATATATAGCATAATGTTCAGACCATTTTTAAAAATTTTTTTTTCAATTGAAAATTATTTTTATTTATGTATAAATTTGAAAGCGATTTGTGTGTTTGGACAGCACCTATATGTGTACATTACATTCTAGTTATTTTTTATTTTATCTGCATAAACATCATTTACGTTTCGTAGAAATGATAAAACTTTGAATTCAATTCCAACAGTTCTAATCGGTATTAATCTTATATATATATATATTCTTATCATTCTTGAAATCGACAATTTGAAAAAGTTTGATTATACACGTGCTACCCACGTACGTACATTAACCAGAATTGGCACTAGGCTTTCTCGGCGAATCTGGATGAGTCACGTGTATACATTCACTGAGGTATTCGGGATGAATCGGCGATGAGTTTGTGACTATTTTAATATGTCCTTATTGACTGCTCATTTTATACTATGTAATACTCTAAAATCATATACAAAATGGTGGACTTGTAAAAGAATGAAAACCGGGAAATGCAACAGTTTTTTTCTCTCTTGCGTATTGTTATTTACATTATTCGTAGCGACCAAAGCCTCGTGATGCGATAGTTAATAATCTCCCTATTTTTCGTATATAATTCAAATGCCACGCAGAAATGTTCGTGAAAAATTAAAAAAAAAAAAAAAAATGTTGGAAAATGTGTAATTTGCATGCGAACCGGTAAGGCGCCGACGGCCGGTTTGAACCGATGATCATCGTCCTTGGGACAACCAGCTAATTGCGGATTGTACATAGTCATTTGTATATAGTTGAATGAAAAAAAGTCGTCTGTATATCGGCGAATGGTTGCCTACGTTACTTGGTCGATAACTCTTATCGCTTCCTTATAAGTAATGGGCCAAACGCCAACTTTATTCTCACAGTCAGTTTGCGCGAGTATCCGAGTCGATTCACGGGTTCCGTATTGGAGTTTTGATCTTTAACAGTAGTATTCTAATGCTATAAACATCGATTCGTAGTTTCAGTTTCGTCGTAAATACAGGTTGGGACAATATTGCTCCAGTCGACTTTCGGGACTCTTACTTTTTCGTTTATTGAATGTGCGTTGAACCTCTCAAGGTACGTGTACCGCGTTTCATTGTTTCGGTAACAAACAATAGAGAAAATAGTAGAATGCACAAGGTAGAATTCGTTCCTTTCCACGGGTGGTGTGTATATGGTACTATTTTTTTTTTTTAATATGTTCTAGAGCATTTCTTTTGTGGTTTTTTATTTTTTGATTGATTTAACAGATTTATTGATTTTTACTATATATATGATATAAAATTAAATTGAAAATAAAATTTTGAACATTTCAGAAACGATTAGAAAAATAAAATTCTAAAATTAACATCCAATTCTCGTAATAAAAATGTCGAAATCGTCGTGAAAATTACAAATTTCATTTATTGTCATTTGTATTTGAATTTTAATGATCTAATTTGTTAATTATCGTTTCGATTAAACTGTGAAATTATATATAAAAAAAAAAAATAAAGAAATTGAAAATAAAATTGAAAAAAGTATATTAAAGCCGCCCGAACAAAGAAGTTGATTTAGAAATGACGAAGTTGATTGAAGAAGAATGAAAATTAAATCGAAAATAGTTGGTTGATGGTAAATCGTACGGGAGAACTGATGAATGAAGACGTTGCCAGTGTTTACATGGCTATTGTGTACATACGTATCGATTATGTTGCAATTGAAAGTAAATTCGACATTGCGATTCCACAATTGGATATTCTGTTTATAGGTCATTAACGACACGTTGCGGCGTGACATTGTCCTTTAACGGAAAAAATTCAATGGCACGACTGAATGAACATATTGGATTAAATTAAATTAAATCAGTTTTATCGCGAATGATTTTCTTAAAATTAATTTTCTTCCTTCTTTTCAATAAAGTCGAAAGTTTGAGAATCAACAATACTGATCAATTTTATCGTAGTTAAGTTGTAGATAACGATTAGGTATTTAATAAAGTCTAGTTAATATTCATTTAGCAATTGATATTAAAAAACGATTTGTAATCTTATCAATAAATTTTTTTTTTTCTTAAAGAGTTGCCAATTGTTTTACTATTATTACAAATGTTGTGATGCGAGAGGTGCTAATATTGTCACACATATACCGGTACATTTCCGTCTTAAATTAATGGATACATCAACGAGAACGTGTATAAGGACCGCATTATTTTTAAAGCGAATTTGTACATTGATAAATTATCGACAATGTATCGCAATGACAGAATGAACAACGTCGTAACGTTTCATTTGTTGCCACTTACACTTGAAATTTGTTGGAGTGAAAATTATACACGAGAGATAACTTGAAAAATTCTTGAACGAGTGAAAAGATTACTTTTTTTTATTATTTTATTATTATTTCATTAAGTATTGGAGGATTAGAGAACAATTGAATTACGGCATCTTGATGATGTTTTTATTGGCTCTTGTTGTCTTATCATCGTCGATTTGATTATAATTATTTCCTGTCCTCCCCACCACCACTCGCGCTCTCCTTGATATACCCTATGTACGCTTTTGTACCAATAATTAATGTTTTGAATTCAGTGTACATCGTGGCTTTTGTTTGCAGGGTTGTGTCTGCGATAGGCTGGTGAGCCAGTCTGCTAGTGGGCGATTGTGCGACAACGGCAACTGGAAGTTGGCCCTGAACGCAGAGCCTCCGTGGCTTTGCTAGCACCCCTAAAACAGAATCTGTACTTCCCCGCTTCCCCACGACTCTCATCATTCTAATTGACAGCTGCCTCGTAAGTACAATGATTGTTTCTAACATTTTGTTTGTTAATGAAAAGAAATAACGAATTGTCGGGCAAGCACAAAAGTCTGAAATCATGAAGTGACTTATAATTTTGATAATCAAACATTTTAGGTTATGTTCGATCATCGTCAAAAATAGACTGGTAAAAATTCATTATGAAATTTAGAAGAAGTAAAATAATTTTTTTAACTTCACAAAATAAACGCCATTCGTTAAAATTGCAAATAAAAATTGATTGGTAATTTCTTTTCACTTTTCACTTCATGAAGCATTATATAATTCGTAGATAAAACTTTACTTATAATATTTCCTGCTGCACAAGTTTACAAACTTTTATCTTTGTAAGTATATAGTGTTGTTTTTTTTTTATTTTCATAAAGTTATTAAGAAAACTAAACTTATTTAAATAAACTTAACATTATTGTACACACATTGAAATATTTGAAAGTATTAATAGAATGTTTTTCATGCATTTATTTCATCGTATTTTTTTTTTGAAACTTAAACGGTTTATCAATATAATGGCGGGTAATGGTTTTAAGTCGTGACGCGTACTTGGCGATTAGCTGAACTCTAATTTGACAATTAATGCGTGGCATACATTTCTTAAATTTAGAATGTATTCTCTAAACTCCCTTTTAAGTGTTATATATTTTTGAGTATCCGATGGCTATTTCGGTGACAGTTGTCTACTTTGATAACGGTCGCTAAATTTTTGTCAAGGCGTCTATTTCGACGACACAAAAGTTACACGATGCGTAATATAACCAAACTGTGACAACCCGCGTAAAAGGCATACAAAATTGTGCATCGTGTAGTTTTACGGTCCTCAAAGTAGTCACTTTACTTATTGGGAACTGACATGAGCCGGTGGCCGATTTTCGAACTAATCAAAGCTTTCATTTTGAGGAAGGTCATTGTAAGCTTGCGGGGAATTCGCCGACGACAGCGCCTAATGTCAGATCCCAATAGAAGTTTGGGCATAGTCCCCGAAGTTGACAAATGTGACCAAACTAGCCACTTTATACTAGAAACTATCATCAAATAATATAAAAAGTCGATTTCTTTGTTGAATTTCTATATAAAGATCTACAATCAATCTAATATGGGAGAAGCAAAATGGTGAAACGAAAATGCCATGTCAAAATTGAATCGTTAACGTTAATAATAATTATCTATAGTGAATTCACTAATCGGACCTGGACAAAGTTCCTAGAATACGTTTTAAAGTCTTGGTAAGAAATATGGATACTTGATGCACAAAGGCTAAGATGCTCTTACATAAATAGAAGCTGAATCTGAGAAGCAATGACACGCATGCGTGTTTAATCAGGCATGAAATATAACTCTAAATTATAGGCGCCATTATATCTTTAATAATTTAATTTGATTATCGTTAGGAAAACAAAGAGTTAATTTTGAAAATAATACGATTGTATTCTGTTTTATTATTTTGAAATTGTTTGAATCGACCCAATTCAGAGAATTAAATCACAATAAAAAGTGGAACCGAAAAATGTAAACCAACGATGAAACGTTGTTTCTTAAGTTGGATCTACGATTTTCATACTTTTTAAAACGTAAAAATAGGAGATCAAGGTGGAAAGCAGTTCGAAAAATTATTGTTATTGTTAGAGGCGGAATGCCATAACTGATGATACTGATTAGCCTTGTTTTTTGTAACGTTTCAGTTTGCTGCCTAGTTTACTACTACAGAGTTTGAAATAAATTATTAAATTACCCAGTACCAATCAATCAAGATGAAGGTAATGAAGCTGGATGAACGCATTCACGTGCTGAACGATGAGTCGAGTGTGTCGACGGTCATTCACGATATCGCTATGAGCGGTGCTCAAGATGAACCGTTCTACGTACTGGACATTGGTAACATCGTGGAGAAACATCAGATTTGGAAGGAGAAATTGCCTCGCGTGGAACCCTTTTATGGTAACTAGAACGTTTTTTTTACTATAATAGCGATTGCACTGAAAACTCGGACGTAGTGAATTTTATTAGAATTCTAGAAAAAAAAAATCACTTTTTTCTGTAGGAATACAGTAGTAGAAATTGCAATGTTAAAGTGGAACAGGAAATATTTGCTCGACGAAAATAAGTAAATTATTGAAATGTAAAACAATTATTTGCTTGAATTGAAATTACGTTTATCGATCTGAACAAAACGTTCATTTCTCTCAAGTTAATCGGTTGTTCAACAAATAAATGAAATGTTGTACATTAAATGACCTCTGACATTAAATGAATATTTACTAGAATCAATTAACATTGCTAGATTCAAGAAATGGATATATTTTCGATTGATGCATTCATTTACTTACAAATAGTAAAGGTGTTGTTAATTCCTACGACTTTGATGTATTATAAATAATCTGCTTAAATCTGATGCTTAGACTCAAGAAAATGTGAAAAAGGTTTAAAGTAAAATTCCTTTTCACTTTTAAATAAATATGGAAATATTGCAATCAAGTTAAAAGTTTTTACGAAGTACATATTAATATGTACTATAATAATTTCAAGATAATATTTACTTATATTTGATAAATATAGGCATGTTGTGAATCATAGTTTAAAAGCAAGTGGAAAATTTCTAATTTTGAAAAAATATTTCTTCGATTTTACAAAATGAGGATTTGAATATAGTACATCGCTTTCTAGTAAATGTTGGTAACAAATGTTGGTAGAAAATGTTGCTCGGCGTATATAAAATGATTGGAAAATAATCGGTGAAAGTCGAACGAATCTGTCAGAAGTACAACCATTTTACACACAATTTATGTTATAAGTATGATTTATGAAACACGCACTAAATGTTTTTTCCGCTTTTCCAGCTGTTAAGTGCAACGACAGTCGCGTAGTACTGGAAACCCTAGCTGCACTTGGAATTGGTTTTGACTGCGCTTCAAAGGTGAGTTTTCGCACGACTCGTAACAATCGCAATCGCGTTCGTAGTTTACAAAATTTCACTGATAAGACGACGTTTTTCGCGTGTTCGAAACTTGGTGCGACGATTTGCTTGTTTTCTTTCTTCGTCGAAATTTCGTGAAACGTGCCAAGGAAAGAGTGACGACGTAAATATTATAAATCCAATGGCGCACGAAAACGAGCCTGAGGCGGTAATAAATGAGGATAACATCTCGCGGTGCAGTCTCAAATAAAAGATCGGATATCTAAACACAAATATGATGAAAGATCGTACGCCGACTTCTGGGGGTCGCGAGTGTGAGTCATTAAATTCAAAACATTAATTAAACAAGCGTAAAGTAACGAAATATAATACTTTGTAACGGTTGGTTTTGTTAATTTTTCGTATCCCCCAAACTTTTCGTTCGTTACGATATTATATCCAGCTTGTAATTAAAGAGTTGTATTATTTATAACGCGGGGAGGAGTGGGGAGCTATACACCGGCTCACGTCGCGTAAAACCCCTTTTCATCGTCTCGATTACTATAATATTATGATATTCGATAATCGCCGCGGAGACGTATTCAATGCAGGACTATCGACTGCTATTAATATTACACGTTCGCTATAAAAAAGAAAAAAGAAATAGAAAAGTACAGGCTCGGCGCCTCGCAAGACAAACGTCATTTTCTTCTTTTCCTTTTTTTTTTTTTTTAAAGCGATCATCGATTTGTTTCTTTATCGAAGAATTCATAATATCGATTTTATCTCCGTTACAGAATGAAATCAATAAAATTCTTGACATTGGCGTTGATGCTTCGCGAATCATTTTTGCAAACCCGGCGAAACCCGCTTCGCACATCCGTCACGCATCCGCCGTCGGCGTCGACCTGATGACCGTGGACAATGAGAGCGAGCTGCACAAGATCAAGAAGCTCTTCCCGATGGCCCGCATCGTCATCCGCATCCGCTGCGACTCGAAAGTCGCCCAATGCCAGTTGGGCATGAAGTTCGGCTGCGACCCGGTGACGGAAGCGCCCACTCTTCTGCGGACCGCCCGCGGCCTGGGCCTCGACGTCGTCGGCATCAGCTTCCACGTCGGCTCCGGCTGCCAGGATCCGCCGGTCTTTAGACGGGCCATCCGACACGCCCGCACCCTCTTCGACTTGGCCACCGAAATCGGCTACAAGCCTTGCCTACTGGACCTCGGCGGCGGCTACCCCGGCAACAAAGGCACCAGCATCAGCAAGATCGCCGAAGTCATCAACAGCGCTCTCGACGAATATTTCACGAGTAAGTGTTTGAGAATTACTATTTGTCATGTCATGTAGCATGTAATTTTTAAAGATTCTTTGATGAAAGAGACCTCGAGAAGGTCATGTGTTGGAGTTCCTGAAACGATCTCATTTCAGATCACTTAAAAAATGCCCGATTATCAATTGTACATTTATAAATAATCTTTGACGAGACCACTTCAAAAGATGGCGATAGCAACTTTGAGGTTATATAATTTCTGTAGATCTTAAAGTGGTCGCGGTTGTGATTACGAATGAAGAGGCATTGAAGGAGAGCTAGATGGAGCTCGAGTCTAAAAAATTAAAGGTGCGTTCGATTTAGGTTCTTTTATCGTTCGTTCGGTATATCGTACATCTATCGTACTGTTAAACTTCTCTTGTTTCGTTATTTTAGATCAGGAAC
>JAPYZR010005558.1:0-20700 GCA_030522945.1 Trichopria nigra
AAGTATAATGCGGCCGAAGCAATGGTTGTCATTGCAGTGGTTTCGAAAACAAAATGGCGGCTTACGGAACTAAAACCCAAATCATATGAGCATTTGTAGCGTTATCTCACGATATAAAAGTCGCATTTGATTACTTTGAATTTGATCGGAACGGGTTACTCGGGGGTTTTCGGGGTCGCTGATTTGAAATTCAGTATCAAAAAAGCGAAATTTCTAAATGGGGGGTGGGGGGAGGCGGTAAAAGTTATTATTTCGTAAAATTTACTTTGAATTCGAACTGAACTACTTGCTTGGGGGGGTTTCAGAGTCGTTCAATTTAATTTAGTATGAAAAATGCAAAAAAAATCTCCATTCTGTAAAGTCGTTAATCAGAACTTAGTTTTCAAGGTATCTGATTTAGTTTTCAAGGTATCTGATTTTGAATGCAGTTTCAAAAATTTAACGTTTAAAACGGGGCAGTGAAAGGGGGGAAACATTCAAACTGCGACAAATTGACATTCAATTCAAGTAGGACTCCGGGCTGTTGAATTTGATTGTAGTATCAAAATTAGGCGATTTCGTAACCCCTACCAAAGAATTACAAAATTGTGCGCACAAATTAAATACTTTGCCAGTGTGCTGAGGGCGAAGTCGTGGAAATGGACGTTTCCAGAATATTACAAGTAACACGAAATCTAGAAACATTAAATTTAAAGTTATTATGTATATAGTATATACTATGTATAAAATATTTATAACAGAGAACACGGAATGGTTGCGGTTGACTAAACTCATATTGTAGACTAAATTATAAAAACTTTATAAAGTTTACGAAAGTTGGACTGAGCGGCTGCGGCCGTAGGCCGAGCCCCTTGGTGGGGTTGGCGGCCGCAGGCCGCAGGGGCGAAGCCCCTAATTTTATTATTGAGTCCAACTTCGACTTTTTTTAACTTTTTTCCATTCATCTCACGAACAAAAGGTCTTAACAATAATTTATGACAGAATCATTTCAAAAACAAAATGGCGGCTCTCGGAATGAAAAATCCTCATATTTTTACCATTTTGAAGTTATTTCATGAAAAGTTGGATTAAATGATTTGAATCAATGATTGCCATTACAGCGGTTTCGTAAACAAAATGGCGGCGTACGGAACGAAAAACCCAAATCATATAAGCATTTTCAATGTAATCTTACGAATTAAAAGGAACACATTTGCTGATTTCAACTTTCAATTTCATCGGAACTCGTTATTCGGGAGTTTTCGGGGTCGCTGAATTGAAAGTGAGTATCAAAAATGCAAAATTTCGTAATGGGGCTAATGGAAGGGGAAAATGTTATTATTACGTAAAATTTTCTTCCAATTTAATTTTTTTTTTTAAACGTACTTATTTTTTAAACCGATACTTTTAACTAAACCTGAGCTCATTTTACTCATAAAGGATTCGAAATACCTTCATTCATAATTCTAGCAAGTAATTTCGCAGAGTAATGAAGAAATAATGTGAGAGTTCTACCTTTATACACTTTTTTGGATTGAAAAGTACTATTTTGTGTCCGCCATTTTGGAAATGTTGTTACGTCTATAATTGCGTACCGTCGACTCGAGTTCTAAGAAAATTGGAGTAAAGGCGAAATCATTGAATTTTTTTGTAGTAACTCCAAAATTATTTCAGTGCAAAGGGAATTTAATTTTGTATAAATTCACACGATTCGTATAACGTCTAAAGAAGGTATTCGAAAATCTATGGGGAAATCTGGGCATTTCGGAGTCTCATTTCGGGTGTAATCGCGGTTTTCTTATTCATTATTAAGCTTCGTATAGCCGGGCCGTTTCGTGCACGTGCAACAATGACAAGTCACAATGTTTCATCAGCACGCGACCGCAAGGGCGCAGGACGCGTTTTCTCGGTTAAACTCGCTCGCGCTTATTTTGTTTGCCAGCGGATCAGGCGGGGCTTCAAACGGGCAACCCAAACCCCATATCTCGACACCGACGACTATTTGCTTAGGATCGGCCGCACGCGCGGCGCACCAACTCGCACTCTGGATCTACGCGAGGTGACGTTTATTACGTTAATCGCATTTCGAATCGTCGCCCGCTTTTTAATCTCGTGTAATTTGATTTATTTTATGACTTTTGGTTAAGACATTTAATGCGCTAAACGTGTGCGAGAATAGATTGGCGGCATCAAGGTTGGACTTTACAATAGAAGATGAAATGCAGTTGAAACCACTATAAATGCAGAAGCGGTCTATTGGAAACTATAGTAAAAAGACTGGAAGATATATATTTAATTTGTAAATATTGAGGGACGAATGGCGAGTTATTCGATTAATAAATGTGCATTACACATTCGACGTTAATCTAAAATGAACGCGATTATTCATAACGATGAAAAGTTGTCGGTCAAATAAGTTGAAAAGATTTCCTCGTAGGCTACATCACTTTTGGGTTGAACCCAAACGCGCAATCATCAGCAGTGCAATTTTATCGTTTGCGACTTTAAAAGCTTAAGTATAGCACATGCCAGGATGAATTCTAGTTTGCGCCTCATTTTCCTGACACCATCATAATTAGAAAATGCTCACTTAATTGGGATATCATTATCCGTCCGTGCAAGTTCGTCGAAAGGATTATATCGCTTTCAGTCGACGCGCTGGCCCGAAGGTAATAATGTGGAGCGCTTTTCACGAATAAATAAGTGTTAGCAGGACGCGTCGTAAAATGAGGAAAGTTGCCGGTTTACGCCGCAGTTATAACGATCAAGTTGTCACGAGCACGATCATTTCTTTCCAGTTCATAAAATAGCGGATATATACAATGCCGGCTAACTGGGCGTGGTGGTTTGATACGTTTTGAGAAGGGTCACCAGGTACATTATGCCAGCGTCTGCATGGATTATATATACGACGTACGACCCAACTACCGAGCTCTCACACCCAACGGCAAGCATCATCTGACAGGTTGATATCCAGCTACGACTGCACTACGTGTCAAAAGCATCAAGGTTTCCTGTCACGATCAAGTCCCTAGCTATAGCTAGCTACCTAGCTCGCTGGCTCTCTTTCTCGCTCTTGCTCCTTTTTTCTTCCCCCTTATGTGAACCTCCGAATGAACTGTAACGAAACAGGAGGATCATTTGTAGAGCCGAAAATTAAGAAAGCCGCAATTCGTCAAGTTGCGGTAGTCTATTTTTTTATACAGTTCGGTCCCACGAGCTTGTCGCAACTGCCCCCGGGTATGTTTTTGTTAAACTTCTTAATACGACAACACGCGTGCACTTATCACCGAAAATTTGTTTCCTGTTTATTTTTTTTTTGCACACAAGTTGTAAGTCGAGCGGATAGTTTATGCGTATGATGGTTCGCGATAAACGCATACATTATAACACCACATGTCGTGTCGTATTAATGTGGCGTGGGTGAATAGTCACTTTGCACACTATAGGGAATCGTTCATGAAAATATTCAACATTTTATTTTTGATTTGATTGGAATTTTTAGGTAATTAGAATTAATTCATTTTGTCTAAAAGTAAATATGTACTTAATTGATCGTATATAATCATATACGTGTTAATGCCATTATCCTATATGGATTAATGTCAATATCTGATGCAATGATGTTATTCCTCTATTCGACTATACAGGTTTAAATTTTTTAACTTGCAGTATATATCGTACGTCTTTTAGTAATCGGATTATCCTTTATTGCAATAAAGTCAAGTATCGTTGTATCTCCGTGGAGGAATGATGATATTTAAAAAGTATGCCGAGATTGCTTATCTTGCGTCCCTCACAAGCGTCCTAAACTTTTGGCACTGACTCGACACAATGCAAGTCAAGTCGACTACCGAAACCCTTTTACCACTTGAGCCTCATATTTTTCTATTGTCGTTGGTATTTCATTGGCTTTCTACTCCTAGAATTTATCGCGCTCCTTTTCAATGCTTAAACCTGTTTCTTGCATTCTCCTCGTCTATGGCATCTGACGTTTATTTTTTTCTTCTGATCTGTTATCTTCCCAGTAAAAAGTTTCTTTATTTTAACATCTGCGGCAATAATTCATCAACCGCGACAGCTTTTTTTATGCAGGATTTAGTTATCAGCATCGTATTCAACTTTTGTTAACGCGTTTCCAAGAAATCGTTTCCAAAGACGACGTATACAAAAACAAAATGAAAAGCTGCAAAGATTTCCGATTTTATCGATTATACGCATAAATGACAAAATGATCTGTTGGTTAGTAATAACGATTAAGAGGCAACTAAAAATCTAATAACTAAAATGAATCAAGGAAAATTGTATATAAGTCGTCGCATTAAAGTTTCATGACGGATCTAAAGGTAAAGGTATAACCGAGTTCGCATTACATTTTATTGACTGGCTTGATGTTCATTCATTGCACCCAGCACAATACTCGTGGGTGAATGCAAGATCGCCGTTGTTTGTTTACATACGTGGGTCTGTATGTCATCATTGACGATCATTCGCACCGTATATACTAAACTTCAAGTAGTTTAAAGGATCGCCTTAAGAAGATTTTGAGTTTTTCGGAAATGCCGACACGAATCGGCACAATAAAAAAAAAGAAAAAAAGTATGACGATGATTTTTATACTTCCACAAGAGGTGAACGACAGAATAGGGAGAGGATTAGATTCTCGAGATCAAGGAAAAGCCTTTACGAAGACCAAATACCGAAGCTTCAATGGATTCCTTCATCCTCCCGGTTCACTGAATTTTCTTCGGATTTGTTTCCACGGATTACGACGACAAGATCGGATTTCTGTAGCCAATATTCGGCGAATGGCATTTCGACTTCGGTGCACGAGTGCGAAAGCTATTCTGTGTTTTTCCAGGAGTGGGATGGCATATCCCTGTTCGGGCCTCTATTCAATCTTCTCTTTCTTTAGAGATGTCCCCAAAATGTCTGATATTTTTATGTAAAATTTTATGAACGTCACAATGTTTCGTCGATTCGCACAAAAATATAAATAATAAACTAGAGGCTTCGCCCCTGCGGACTTCGGCCGCCAACCCCAACGGGGGCTCCGCCCCCTGGACCCCTGGCGCGCGTAGCTCGTGACCGTGTTCGGCCCTTCGGGACTCACTGAGTAAACACGCACGCGCAAAACTTGTTTTGACCAAATGTGCAGTCCGATGTGTATTGAAAAATATAAATTAAGAGATCTTCATGAAAATAGAAATAACATTTATGAAAATAAACATAAAAAATGCACACATTAGTATAGGCTACTGTAGATATGTAGGAAAAGTAACGAAAAATACGTAACTCAATAGATTTCTTCTTACTTATTTTCTTATTATTATGTATCTTGACATAATTTAAGCATGTCGTCCAGTCTTCATAATTATGTCCAGCATTTCTACATTTGTTGGTGAAGAACGTTATATAATTTTAAACCCATTTCATGATGCAATTTCATCCGTATGATGATCTCATTTTAAATCTTACCCTTTACCAAGAATGCAAATAGGGCATTAATTTATTTGAATTATAGGAATGATTTTCTTGATATTCGCATACGAATAGAAGCGAAAGTGTCATCGGAAAAATACATGTGTTCTTCACCAGGCGGCGCTTCTTGTCGCCGTGAATATAAGGCCTATATATAGTCTGCCAGATATTAAAACATTTTAAATAAGTTGATTCGGTAAACGGTAATTTATTGCAAAAAAAAAACGTATTTCATTTTCTGCTCATTAATTATAATTTCGTCGAAAAAAAAAATTCGTAGAAGTTAAAAAGCAAAAATCATTCCAATCGCATCCACACTTGCCTCGATCAGACCTTGTTAGGGACTGTACACTATATTATACGAGAATTAAATAAGCTGTGTAAATAAGTGTCAGCATGAGTATTTAAAAATCGTGATAGATGTAATTGACATTAAATGAAATTTAATTTTACAGTTCAACGAACGTGACAGGATGTATATTTCGATTACACAAGGATAAACTTTTTATATTAAGAATTTTGAGTTTGACAAAGTGACATTTTAATGCATTTTCTTATTTTATATATGTTTATTATTATAATTATTATTATTATTATTATATATGGGAAAATGCACGGAACCTTCAATTTTCAGTTTCATTTTAACATTGTCTTTCAATATTTGTCTTCATGTATACTTGCAGTAATATTTCATACTCGTGCAGACGTTTACTCAAGGTCGTTGAAGGTGGGGACTCAATATTATTCCTTATAGTAAACTTGAGACTATAATACATTTAACGCATTAAGTTTGGATGCAGCTCGGTACTTCAAGGTAACTGTAAAATTCAAAAAGTACATTTATTCAATATGGCATATTTATTTAATGGGATATTATTGCAAATATTTTCACAAACAACAATCATATGCAAGACCTTCCCGAGCCTGCATCATAGGACACAAACGACTGAATGTTATTTTTTAAATTTTCATGAAATTAACGATATTTTTCTGCCTCATTTGTAGAATGTAGTAATTCCATGATTATTTTGCAATAAAATATGATGTCATTATGATCACAAATAGAATTAATTATAAATATTTGTTTTTTCAAGTGCTGTAGTATAAAAAGTGATAATTATTGAACCATCGCATTTGCATATAAAAGCTTAAACCAGCATAGTATTGTTTATAATAGGAAAACACATACTTTTTATATTTGACTAACTTTTGCATTGTTCAGAAAAGAAATAAGTTGTGCGGCGTTAACGTAAGCAAAATTCTGTTTAACTAAGTTAAATTGAAATTTTCAACTTTTGAAATTTCAAACAATCATAGCGAGGTTGTATGAATATATATACCAAGTAATAGAAACACTATGTCAACATTCTATCTGTTCTTGAGTGAATAAAAAAAAAAAATTAACCACAATGTTTGATAACACTTGAAAATAAATATAAATATCATTAGAAATATATAAAACTAACAAACAACATCCGAACACAAATTCATCAGCATTTATACGATTATGACCTTTGTATGATCCCAAGTATAAATTAAGTATAATCGAAACATGATTTTCTAACTCAACAAAGTTTCTCATTAATAATAATCAAACTGACCTGGAGGAATGTTAACTTTGTACACAAATCACGAATAATAAATTGCGAGAAAGTGTTAATTTCTTCTCAGTATTACTTGTTTAATTCATAACACCTGTATATTTACACGCAGAAAATTTAATGAAAACTATTATTATTATTATTATTATTATTATTAATGAAATTAAAAATTAGCAATATTGTCAATGTCAATATTGTAAAATTTACGCGTTTAAGGTGGTTCTAAAGTAGAACAGTTACCGTCTGAGCATTCCGACAATAATTATAAATAAAAAGTGATTGAAACATTTTTTCAAAATTTGGGCTCTGGAAGGGTGATTCTACATAACATATACAATTCTAAAAAAAATATCGCTGAAATTGGTTCAAAATTAAACGAGAATTATCCGAAATAAATGTTTGTTGTTGCTGGTAAGAGAACATAATTTATTTCGGATTTTTCTCTTTTAATTGGGAATCAATTCCATAGATATTTTGTTGGGGATTGTATATGATATGTAGAATCACCCTTCCAAAGCCCGAATTTTGAAAAAATGTTTCAATCCCTTTTTATTTATACTTTTCCTGTTTTGAGGTTAGGTCGGTAACGGCTCTACTTTAGAACCACCTTAAGGCCATTTTCAAAAGATGCATTTTATTATTAAAGTGCTTCTGGATAATATTAGAGAATTATATAGAACCATGCAACTGAAATCCCAGCAAAATAATCACGATACAGATTTATAAAGGAGATTTTTGATACATTATGACACGTCATTGCATATATTATATACTAATAATTTGGTGATAAACAATTAAATATTTTCAAAACCCAACTTTTAAGACCAGGACGTTAATTAATTATTATAAAATATTAATTGTTATTAATTACATACACACACACTCATTTATATATACTTTTGTTTTCATGCTAAATTTTTTGTAGTATAAACCTCTGTGTAACGTTATTAACTATTGCTTATATTACCAGAATAAATTTTTAAAAATGCTATAAATATCTCATTAAATACATGACATATATATATATATATAATGCACTGCGGCCACCATCAATTTTCGGGCATGTGCGGTAGTCACGTTACACATGTAATGGTTTGCTAGTATCTCTTGTTTTTTTACAAGCCACCTGGGCACGGTACTCTGCATTATTGATCCTTTGTGTTTGAGTTCTACGCTCGAGTGGTCCGGTTTGACTTTACTGTCCGCAAAGTTCAAAGCAATACCTCGTCTTCGATTCGAGCCGCAACGCTGCCCTCGCCGTAATATCTTCTTTAGCCCCCCCCCCCCTCACCCCTCCCAACTCATAATTCAAGCACAATATTCTATTTCGTACCTTTGTTTGAGTATTGAAATCCTCCACCTCCTTTCTTTTTCCTTTTCTTATATTCTCGGCTTAACTCACTTGGATTATACACGGAGCCTTTATTCTTCTCCGCTTTTTTCCCAAAATTTTCCGCATTTTTCCCGTGCCTTCTCTATAATCTTGCTCACTTTCCTTATAAAACACTGAACGGTAAACGCGATGATAAATATTCTTAAAAAGTAAACGTTCAAAAGCTTTGACACGTATACTATTTTTAATAGTTCAATAAATGTTTATTTTTTTTTTTTTATTAGAAAAAGAATCATATAACGTAATGAGGTTTACAAATGCGATAAAAAATATTTTGGAAAATTTTGATCTCATTTAAAACGTTGACTGCAGATATACTGACGATAATCCTTTAATTGTCATTATATCTGTAGTTATTTCATATACGTCCTGTATCTGTCATGTAGTTCATTCCATAATTACATCACGCGAAACGTTTCGCCAAAGGGTCTTTGCAAATTATAACCACCATAGGAGCAGTGCAACAGGTAGAAAAGAGGTACATTTGTCGCATCTTCTTCGTAAGAACGATATAATACAGTTTACATTCCTGCTGAAGTAGCTTCTTATATAGCCAGCCAAGTTCTTAAATCGACCACAGGTCCATAGGTCGATAATAAATTTATCGTGAATTCAAACTATGGGATTTGGTGGAAGTTACGAGTTATTCCAGTCGTTAACTCGTAAGTCATATATAACAGGCGCAACCAGTCGTCGTCGTCAGTGCGAAGCGTTGAAACTTCAAGTTATTCCCTATCTCGCTTTATCGCAATCCTCGATATCTCTTTCTCTCTGTCCGAAACGAGATTCGCGCTAGAGTGGCTGATGACGATACCTCGAGAAACCGAGAAACCAGGGGGACAGGCGCGAATGAAACAATGGCGGTCGAAGCTCCGACCAATCGCACAAGTCTCCATGATCCCACGCGGCAAGTGTAATCAAACTTAGGTGGAGCTTCTATGTGCTCTGATGTGTGCAGACGCCCTAATACATCGATATATCGCGGTGCTTTTTATAAAATGTCGATATCATTCCTTATAGCATTTTAGGTCTCATACGGGCGATTTTGGGGTATTGCGAGTAATTTTCAACTTCAAACGTGAAATTATCTGACTTTCGATAATTCGGAGTCGTTTAATAATCTAAATCCGTTCCGTGACATTTTTTTTTACGAGACTTTGTTTTGAAGAAAATTGGAATCGAAACCCACAAAAACTCCACCCCTTTCATTCCCAAATAAGTGAAAGGAAAGATTCTTCATCCGTTATATCTGATGTCACCTTTTCAGCAGTTTAATTCCCATATTAAGAGAAATTAATTTATAAGACTTCGGTAATGTTAACCAAACACAAAAGATAAAATCATCGATCTAACTACATATGTGTCATTTCAAATATATATGCATGTACAGGATTCTCCATATATGCAGATTATGAGTGTATCGTCCAATGAACATGACATCGATCAGATACGTATGGCATGGAAAATCCCATATACATCCCAATAAACATTTGGAGACATAAATATCTAAAAGATATCTTTTAGACGTCTTTATTTAAAAGGATATCTAAAAGATATCTTTTGGAAAGATGTGTTGCATAAGACATCTAAAAGATGTCTTTTTAGATCTTTTAGATATCTATTCGACATTTTTAAGATATCTTGCCAGGATCGCAAGATATCTTTTAGATATCTTCAAGATATCTTTTTGCTTATTGCGCAGGACAAATTGGAATATATAAAAGGATGAATTGATTTTCCGACATATTGGGTTTTTATGACAGGATACATGTGTATTGATTTCTTACAACTAACTTTTGTCTTATTCATTTACTTCTCCAGTTGAATGCATATATATACGAATGCATTTAACAATAACAATGTACTATATACATATAAATAAAATGTGGCACATTTACGAAAAACTAATTGAAAAATATCACTAACTATAAATACATTAATTTATTATGTCATTTATATTGAATACAATCCATCGTTGTGATTTATAGATTCCGTATATCGGTGTTATATACAGCAATGGAATAATGGATCATCAATAATGAAATTCGAAACTTGTCTGAAGGGAGTCCTGTAATGGATATATAACAGTATTATCTTCAAGATAAAGAAATTTTATCATTTTTTTTTTTTTTTTTTTTTTTTGAAAATAATAAAATTTAATAATAACAGAGTAATAAAAAATATATCTATTGTACAAAATTTATTTTTGACGTTATACATATAACAACAGGAAAATATTGTAGATATGATGTAAATGAAGGTTCTACTATATGAACCTCATTAATTTATAAACATTTCATAGCGCATACTATAGTAAATTTATTATAATAATAGTGTGAAAATAAAGCGACTTTATCAAAATAAATGTAAACATACTTATTATTCATTATTTGTATGTAAATTGAATTCTTTTAACGTAATCTTTTTTTACGTATACATTTCTACATTATGTCTAGGATATAATAAAAGGATTTTATTTTTTTTCACTATTGATTTTATATTTTTTCACTATTAATTTTGATAATTCATATGGTTAATTTTAAATTATAGTGCGTAATCGTAATTTTTTATTTGTTTGTTATTTTATAGAAATAAATTATTTTTTGAAAAGAGTCGACCGTTTTCCAATATATTATACTAAATATTCAACGGGACGTAGAAAGATTTTATATGCTTTTAGATCATATATATTTTTATAAGAAATGCAAAAATTTTAAATATAAAATTTACTAAAAATGTTAGTTTAGATACTGGAATAAATAGACTTGCGTCAGTATATAAGAATTCATTAAAAACCTTCGTAAAAAACGTTTACATACTTTAAGTTTGTTTATTTGAATTATATTGGCAGTAAGAAGCATCGTTCTCCGAGAAGCTCGCGCAATATTGTGTACATAGTTCACGTTCAAACGCATTGATTTACTCGCATACTTGAACCTACAGTACATTTGCTGCTATACATTATACTAGTAATGCCTGTATTTGATTTTTTATTTTATTTTACGCGAACAATCGATAAGACACGAAGGCTTAGGTGTAAAAAGTTGGTTTGATTTATGGCTTTCGTGCTCTGTTCAAGAGTTGATAATCCCAGTACAATTTGTAAATCTGCAACTAACATCATTCGCATTATTTATACATTATTATATAAATTAATATTGTAATTTTAATCCGTATTATTATTTAATTAACTGTAAAATATTACAGTTTAATGTAAATTTAAAGTTATTCAATATAATTACTTTCCATACCTACAATTTAAAATGTTTTGTTCTTAACATGTATACCTTTGACATACATATATGGCACATATATTATAATGTGATAGGCGACAAGTCTCATTTTCAGAAACCGTTTTCATTATCTACCAGGGATAACCTGCCAGTAAACGTCGTCAACATTGCATAATGAAGATTTAGCGACCTTCTTGGGATGGACGGAAATCGGATTTACTCTGCACATAACCCTCATGTTACATTCCTCAGATGACTCTCCGACAACAATAAAACTGCTACTTCTGTTATGCTAGTTAATTAAATAATGATAGGAATTATTAGTGTATTTTTATCATAGATTTTAGAACATGAAGCCTCAAAAGTCAAGAACTTACTTCAAATTTACTCGGAAGCAAGACTATCATTTAGAAATCGTACATCTCGGTACAAATGCGGGAAAAACAATTTCCTAATAATTATAATATAATAACGACATTTATCCTAATGCGTATTTCCCGCACTGATTTCCCACACTCACTGGAGACATTCAGTGCTATATGGGAAAATACACGTTCTTAGAATATTATTATGAAAATATAATTTACTTGTTTAATTTATCCATGTTTCATTTGTCCACGTTAAGCCATATGAACAATTGGGATTATACTGAATGCACCGAATACCTGGATTGGATGCAGATGCAAGAACTCTTAGACGAATACTTTGTACTTTTTACATATTTACCATACGTCCATTTCACGTTCAGCCTAATATAATAAAATTTGAACTTAATTTCAGACATATAGCTTTAAGGGTAAAGGATAATGTCTAAAATGATGTCAAAATAAACTATAAAAGTATCATACAATTAGAAATGACTTGATTTTACGTAAAACATGGGACATGTTACATTGTACACCATTACGTCCAATGTTTAGATTATAACATCAAAAATAAAGATTTATTTTTAAGAAGCGATTTGTGAAATTCGTCACTATAAATTTATGTTAATTCTAGCGACTAACGAACATAATAGCGTAATTTAGCATTATACAATATATAGACAGGAAGAAGGCACTGCAGCCAAGTACATCTTGCGGTACTTTGATACAGTCAGATAGCAGAAAGGGTTGGGAGATACCGATCGCCAGGATCGCAATGGGGATAAGAAAAGTGACTTTCGTTTGGAGTACGTGTAATTGATCGACAATGTAGGGGTACATCAGCTGCAGATGCTCGAACACGCCCTCGCCTGACTATTCGTCTCTTTCATAAAGTCGTGTACCGGTATGTACGTATTTTACTGCACGCGTTCATGCACGCATACATGTTACTATACTACTATATTCATGCACTTTGGCCACTCTGGCATTGCGTACAGCTTTTACGCGGCTTCCAGTAGATAGTAGGGTAATATAGCATATACATATAGGAACATCGCGAGATTTGCGTCGCCGATAAGAGTGTCTTTGTGAAAATTGCATCATTTTTCACGCAGTGCGTCTGTGTGGTAAAGGGTCTTCCGATTAACCAGCGAAAATAATGAAAGTACTACTGATGCGTAGGTAGATAACATCTTATATATATATTTATTAATTAAATACTTGGAATGATAAATATTACATATGTAGTTATCTTTATCACTTTGAGAAAATGTTTTCATTATTTTTATCTATTATCAAAATAAGTTACGCATCTCGCATTTAGGCAATGTTACAGTGAAAAGGCCGTTTTTTAATAAATGTATAAAATTTATAGCGCACGTTAACCGACAATAATTACGAATTTCCGATAGTTTTTTCCAAGCAATAAATCAGTCAAAGACGTTCATCAATTTTATAAAACGCGAGCCCATAGAAAAGCGAAACCTACAAAAAGAAGAAAATAACGAAAACGAACATCGAGTCCGTTCGTCCGTCCATCACCTATAGAAGAATGCCCGATGGCCTCGAACGTGATGGATGATTTTTTTCCTCGTGCACTTCTTCCGATGCCCGAACTTTACTCCTTGTCCGAGGTATTGCATCTCACACTCTGTTTCATTCCCAGGGAATGCAAATTAATATTTTTAAATTCATTCTTACGTGTGTTCTACGTTAATGTCCACAATTAATTGCAACAGGACTTTCATCCCATCGAAAAAGTGTTAGAATTAATTAGGATTAAGTGATGTATTGCAAATTTGAAGGACACATGGCCAAACTAACACGGTTATACAGTGTAAAAACAAACACTATTATATAAGAATTGTAAATAAACTTTTTACAAATAATTAGACACATTCCAACGTGATGTCATGATGGTACAACACGAGATTTTAATAGCAACAAAGTACACGTAATAAAGACTCAAATTATTTTTTGTTTGGTTGTTTCCTTATTAGCATAAATAATGTTCGAGAGGTCGTAGTCCCATCCGCGTCTTTAAGATTCAAAATATTCTCACACTTATCTTTGAAAAATACCTTTTCTCCGCCCGTTTACAGTTGACGAGTTTGTATTGCGCCAAGGAGGAAAAGTATTACATTTTCGTCCCGTTATTTTCCATGTTCAGAACATGCCATGTCCAGTGCAGGAGTACCTTCTACCGAGTAAAAATGGGAACTTTCTTAAGTCGAGTGTCATAAAAATTCTGAATTCGTGGATTTTTAACCATTTTCATAATGATGGCGATGATATGAAAATGTCAAATTTTGATGATAATAACAATGATGAACACGGAATTGTATGTTGATCATCAGTAACTTTTTTTACTATAGCTAACGCACTCAGCCCTTGACGTCAAAGTTCACGGTTTCGGTGTATTTAATTTCGAAGCTTACACTTAGCTCAATGCGTCTCGTCGTCGTGGAAGAAAATTTGCATATCCGTCAAGAAATTATAATCAATTTACCGCCAAATTAAAACTTTTTCAGTTATCTCGATATATAATCATCGTTATCTTATTGCGCCGTCGGCGCGTTACGTAAAATGAAAATGAAATATTCAAATTGCGAACGAACACACGTGTGAGAAATTGCATTTTCCGAGTCGGGAATCTGGATGCGAAGTGTTGCGAAGCGTTCTGCACTAGAGCACGGGTTGATTAATTTCTTGTTTCAACGAAGCCCCGCCTATCACTCGCACGATCGGAATAATTACACTTCCCGATAATCAGCGATCCTGTCTTCTCGCATTTCGACCCTCTCCCGGCTTCTCAGTCGACATTCTCGGGAGACAAAGATGCCTCCTCCTGCAATCAGATGCTCGAACGAAAGCGAGTTCCTGAGAAGGAGTACTGGGGGTGGTGGTGGGAGGGGGTTTGGAAAACAAACGGGTGGGGATCTAACGCGCGTGCACACCTACGTCGGGCCCTGATGGTACCTATATAGGGTATATGCGCGGACATGCCCGGCGAAGAATGATAAATGATCTCGACGAGAGATCCGCGGATAACATAATGAGACGCATTGTGCTGCACGCAGACTTGGCGAACGTTGCACTAACGCTTTCGTGAGACTCGTACGAGCTGGGGGAGGAAAGAGTCTTCCCTTCGCTTTTATTCTATTATCCCTTTAGATGTTTTCCCTGCCGAGAAATTAAGCATTGAAATCATAATGAAATTAATTTAGGCCTCTTAATATGCTACCAAATGTCTTGTCCAAAAATTGTGATGAATCTTTTATATATGATGCAATAATTTGAAAACTTGTAATATTTCGTTTTTTAATATTTCTGCTGTGATGATCTCTTCAGAAATGAATGGGATGACCTCTTTATAAAGTATCTACATTTGAAAAAGTCTTACATATTATGTAAGAAATTTCAATGACGAATATAAATCGGTCAGAATTTTCCTCGTGACAACTGGAACTGATGTCCCTGCAGAAGTTTAGGATTGACCGCGATACAATTAGAGAGTGTCAGTATAAAAATGTAGAACAATTTATTCAATAATTAGAATTTCCACCAGAGTGAATGAAACATTCCTGAGAATGTTTTGGTAGCATAGTTAAATATCCAATGAATTGAAAATGTTCCAAATATAACCAGTTTATAATTGACCACTTCTTCAGATGGTACAGTTTGAACAAAACTGTTTGCAATTTTTTTAAATGCCAATAATAAGCCAATCTTCTTGGAATAACTAAGAATCTTAATCTAAGATCAACCGTATTCCTGATTTCAGAAATGATTGCGGATGTATACCTAATCGAGCGCACTCTATTAGGACATTTCCAAGATTGCATCTTATCGTAGTGATATTCTCACGTCACTTTGGCCCAATGTTGGAGACTCGATCGAATTCCTATGGACACGCGATATGGCAATAGCGATGGAAAAGTCATTCGAGACGTTCGAAAGAAAAGGTTTGGGACGATCTTCGAGTGACCGGTCTATATCGATCTTTGTTGTCCTGTTGTCGCCTGACGACAGAATGTTCCTTGTTCTCTGCCACTTACTGTCGCTACGGTCTCTCCTTCTCGCTTCTTTCTTCGCCGCCTATAGCGATGCGCTTTCATCTTCGTCTTACTCGCATAGCAATTCGGCTGGAGCGTGTAGAAACAGGAGGTTAGGCTGGGGGTTAGATACAGAATAGAGAGTGTCGTCATGGCTACGCAGCAGGGGGCGGGGCAATCGATACACCCTCGCTCACGCACTATATAAGCGGACGCAATGCGTTTATAATACAACGAAACAATGACAGCTACCGCAAAATATATCGAACTTGCGTGGGTGTTTTACGTTCGTAAAAGGTCGCGCGGGCTTGCGTTTTAGCTTTCCTTATTCCTTTGGTTCCCTCGTTTAGTCAACTTCTCTAATAAAGTACTTTCAATTAAAATCTGCATTTGACGGGACAGACGAGTTTACCTTGTCCTATATGATTATTCAATTTGAGGGAGAGTGAGTGAGAGAGAGTGTGTGTGTGTGTGTGTGTGTGTGTGTGTGTGTGTGGTCTGTTTGCTGCCAATATTTATCGATTCAACTTTGACGTAATTGCACTTCAAGAAACGTGCGGAATCTTTCGAAAGGGTTCTTTTAATTCTCGAATATCAGCCTTGAAAAGTTTTCCATTCTGAATATAATTTGTTTACATGATGTTCTACATTTTAATTTAAAACTGTCATGTATAGGTCAAGGTATTAAAAACGGGAAAACACAGTACACACAGACGCACACCCACACATATATATATATGTGTGTGTGTGTGTGTGTCTAAATATAATAGAAATGAAGAATATATATAAATGGGATTATTGATAAACGTATAATAGACACGAACACAAATTATGTGATAGCTGCGCCTGTGTATATGTAAATAATATAAAGAAGTGAAAGAACCCATGTGATGAATTTAATAAACAAAACGACAAACATTATATAGTTACGAAAGCAACCGCATAATAATATACAGGTAAAAGTTTGAAATAACGAATAACGGATATTTAAAACTTGAACATTCAATAAATCGTGTAACGTAATTATGACTACGCATAAAAATCATGATTGATTAGCTCGGGTCGTTTTTATTGTTTTCAGAACAGTGAGGTTCGAAGAATTTCAGAATGTATAGCAGTTCTATTTCACAGGCTACAGGTAGACGTAGCTACCAGCGCTGTATTAAAATGATAATTTCTTGACCGTCGTCTTCTGACCGAATCTTCATTGTCGTTGACGTAAGGGATCGAAGCGGAACCAAATTACAAACGTTAGAAATATTTGTGATGTATTAGAATTTAGTTTCTAAACTAAAATGTGAAGTAAGACGGCGCTATAATATGAAAATCATACTATACAAAAAAAAATTAATAAATAAATTAACGATCTAACGTATCGTATTTGTGTCATTATGATCATTTTTATATGCCTTATTAAGAGAATTGCTTAAGTGATGAAAACATATGACAAGACCAATGTGTCATTCCCACCTTACTTTATTGCTGTACCCTTTACAAGTAGTACAATAAATGAATGGGTTGTTGATCGAGTAGCAATCGCGTCAATATCCAACAGTTATTGTACGGATGACGACGAGCAACCTGTTCGTCGGTTAATATTTATTCTCGGCGATTGTTCATTCGACTCACGCCGCCGGTCCTGGATAGTGTGAATAGGTGCATTCCCTTCGTACCAAACAAAACTCGCGTGCCCCACCCACGCATGCTTTCTCCTCGAGTGGTCTCGGATGATTTTTGGCCATTTCATCTCGCAAGGAACATAATGCCAAGCTGCCAGGGCATACCGCGGCGCGATCGTCCGCTTACAATAGAAACCATGTGAAAACATCACTCGGACAATAAGCATCCGAGTGTATCATTGGGTCGTTTATAAGTTTGCGATCGTTTATCATCCTACCGCCCGGTATTTCTCATCGTGCCACTGTACGGGGCGCCTAAAAAATTTCATTTCATCCTTTTTCAATTTTCTTTCTCGTATACACTCATAAAACTCCAGTGAAACGATCAACTCGTTTTACGCGTCACTGTTTCCCTGGACGTACTTACTTTTACATGTATAATTTCGAGGATTATACGCGCGAATACAAAATATTAAAAGTTTTCGGTGACTTCAGCCCCACCGATTTCTGTGTCGTAAACGGAACGAAAAATATTATTAAGCAACCGCGTTGAACTCGAAAAATGCAATAACTCAGAGTGTATACGACTCTGACACCTTCCCGTTTGTGGCTGTAGGCTAAGGAACGAGCACCTGTCCAGGTATATAGGCCGGACAGAGGCGAGTCGATACTCTATTCTTAGAACGTGAACCGAGTGGCTCCAACGTGTCTGCCAAGATCAGAATCATCTGGGATATGGTGAGTTTTGTCTATGAGAAAGCTGATGTGAGGGCCGCTTTAATGAGTTTTTGCCCAGAACACATCGCGCCCCTTTTTATTCTCATCCAAGTTACATTATTTCTCCACCTCAGGAATTCCGAAGGAATGTAGAAACATTAGGACGCGCACGCATTCATCGGCGCCCTTACACGCTCTTTCATATGACACAAGGCATGGATTCGATATAGTTTTGAAGTAGGAACGGGCCTCCAAAAAAAAAAAAAAAAAATGAATGATTTTCAATTGTTCCCGTCTTTTTTTAATGTCTTTAGTTATTCATTCTTCTCATCTTTTGCAATGAATGAACCTTTTGTATTGAATGATTCCGAAAAGTCGAAAAGGCGACGTATCTATCAGCCGTAGCTATAAACACTGAATATAATTTTGTACTCGATTATGGTCTTTTATTATTCGAATTCGGTACCATCATTATAAAAGTGGAAGGAAAATGATTTGTCGCGGAAAGTGCACGTGAATCCATATAAAGTTTTTCATTATATGGGGTGCACAAAAAAAAAGAAAGATCTCGAACATTAGCAGTACGAAAATCAAGTTTCTATTTCTAAGAGGCAACTCATCATCTACCTGTGGCCGTTCCAAAAAACAATTAGATAAGCTGAAAGAAATTAATACGTGAAACGAATTTACAACACGTGCGTGCACGCCATATTATGCAGCCACCTATAATAAGTCGTATAACGCGACGGCGCGGCGCGGCGGATCTGCGAACATGTGGGCTGCAAAGTGACGGATGGCCACATCGCATTTCGCAGCTCTATATCTCCTCGATTTCTCGCATATAATTCCCGTAAAGTCTATATATTTCTCTCTCTTCTCTCCTCGCTCTCGTCCCTTGATTTTCTCTCTTAATTTCTTTTCGCTTCGTTCCGCGATTCTCTTTTTATCCGTGCCATTGGCTCAGCGGCTCGTGCATAACATTAGCGGCGCAACCTCGCCAGACCCCCGATGACCTGTAACTCTGTCGGTAATTACCGGTACCTGTTTATGTCGAAATGTTTGCCTCTTTTGCAAGATCCAATCTTGTCGCGTCGTCACCAGGACGAGACAAGAAATTACCAAAATTAGACTAAACCATTTCGGTGCAGGAAATGTCAAGTGGCCATGTAGATAACTTTGATCAATTTTGTGCAATAATAGATCGCAACAATACATTTGGAGCTTATCATGTATTCTCGTATTATCTAAACTTGATTTGTATGTGTATATAGCTCAGCAAATCGATGTATCCAACAAATTCGATTACTTACATAAGCACAAGTCGTATTATAGTCTTTCCCTCACGAGAAATGATCTATCCTGATTTGGATAAAAAACGCAATTAATTATTATTCCAGACATTGTTTTACTCGTTGAGGGATCTCTCTCTCTCTCTCTCTCTCTCTCTCTCTCTCTCTCTCTCGATAAATATAGTAAGCTCCTTTCCATCAACGTGGTACATCTCGCTCTATAGTCCATCCGTGCAGATCCTCGAAGCCGAGGAGAATCGATCCTGCGCTCGGTATTGCGTCCCTTTTTGTCCGCGCTCACCGCACGAAATATTACAGCGGCAGACTTTTCACCGCCGAAGAGAGAGAGAGAGAGAGAGGGACCATGTAACATCCTGATGGCTCGGCTGCATAGTGCGCTTCTTTGATCCTTCTTTCCTTCTATTTTTTCATGCTCTAATTATTTAGAATGAATGAAATCCGAGACTTTAGATACACAACGGCCCATATGAAAGTGCAGGTATATATATACGTATACATATGTATTGCATATATATGTATATATAGATGTGTATGTATGTGTTTGAATATTTCAGTGGTTTGGGAAAATCGTATCGAGAAAATGGGAAAAGTTTAGGGAGGAACTGAAAGGCGACTCATCTGCATGCGGAGTAATTCGTCGATAAAAGCTTTAGGGCAAACTAATGAATGAAGCCGTCGAACGCGGGACTAACCAGCCCTAAGCAAACTCATAACTAGTCGCAAGGGAGTGCTTGTGACACGTTCATCCCCCCACGAACTTCTTCCCAACACACGTGACTCGCGCGATGCGATTCCGATCGATGACATCGCGAATGCAGGATTACAACTGGTTCCCTCCTAAAATATATATGTTCGAGTCAAATCGTGCATATAAACAAGCATCCGGCAACGGGTAGTGAGCTTGTACGATAGGTGGGAGAAAGGCGTTGGTTGGTAGGAGGCGAGCG
>JAPYZR010005559.1:0-24660 GCA_030522945.1 Trichopria nigra
ACATTACAATTTTCACAATATATTGTGCCGAATTAACAATAAATCATGAGATTTGAGACATTTGTCCACTTGTATGTATATATACATCACGAAAGCGCGAGCGGCGCCGAGTGCGCAGTGTTGCCGAATCAAAATTCCGACTAGATAGTGAAAATTTTTCCTCAAAATCATGATTTTATGGAAGCCATTATGGAGAAACTAAACGGTGAATTCTATTCAGCTTTAAGTATTATGTTCTTAATAGTTCAATCTACATTTCTGCCAGTTTTTGTATCAATCTTGAATGTAATACAAGTGTTTCAGTAAAAAACGTGCCATTTCTAGGCACGTTTTTCTGCATCTCCATAAGCTACCATAGTAAAAAATCATAATTTATATTAACATTTTCTCAGTAATCACACGGCCAGTCGCTCTCAGACTTCGCACATAGACTCGTTATATATTCAAATTTTTTTTCTCTAAATTTCATGTTGATCTTGAATAAACGAGTTTTCGTAAGAACTACCTCAAACTGACCATAATGAAAGATGTTCATATAGTCGAGTCAACCATTTATTTTTTACCAAATAGTAATCAAAATTTTCTTAAATTGAAATAGATAAAAGTACAGATATTCGTATAAACGTCTTATCTTCAATGCTAGATATCAATATCAATGATATTTTAATGAGTCTGTTTTAAACGAATATGCACGTTTCAAATTTAATAGTGTTCTGAATTTTGTCAAATTCAAACAGACTTTAATCTTGTCTCTTTTGGATAGTGCCTGCTGAATTTCGCTGTCAATCAAGCTTATATATCTGAATGCGTAATCCATACACTCAAAACTGTACGTCAGGATATGTAAATTCTACTTTCCGGTACGAATGGAAATGTTCATATTATTCGACGATCAATGTCTTGTAGAAAATAAGTGACGAATTCATTAAATATTTTTTTGTACATTATTTTTTAATAATACTATTTTTTATATTTATTGCGTATAGAATTCTGTTATGAAAAAAATTCCTCTAGTAAATATTTTCTCAACTACGTAGAAATAAAGTTCGTCGACGTAGAATTCTGTAAAGAAGACGAACTACGCGGGAATTGGAATATTGCATGTCAAGAGATTCATATTTACATCTGAAAATCAGAAAATGTCTAAAGAAAAAGAAGAAGAATTCAATGAGATGTGAATTTTTGTTTATTCCATCATTATACCGAAATTAGCATTATAGCAATCCGTGGCGAGCTTATTTTCGACTGGCCACGAAGAACCTTGTTCTATTGAAAATTACCTTGTCTAATATTACATTTTTGGTATTATATATGTAAAAAAAAATCCGTGAATTTACATATATTAATATATTTATTTATTTATTTTATTCACCTTAAAATACAATACTGTACATACAAAATTAAAGATAAAACAGAAAAGTAGAAACAAACAATATAAAATTTCGTATAAATAATTAATGTAGTTAAATAATTAATATAGTTTCGCCAGTTAAACAAATTTAAAACAATATTATAAATGTATCACTTAAAGAAATGAAAAAGTAAACGCATATTTAATTATTTTCTAAAATACATTTTGTCCAAATGTTCTTGTTTAAAAAAAAAAACGTGTATACTAAAAACATATTAAAGCAATTACTGTAACAGAGTACGTCTGAATTGCAGTTTCGCCGTGCATCAATTCAGCAGTATTTTTCGAAATATTTTTTCACGTGTTGATTTACTCGTAGTGCAACTTTATGGGCTGTTACGTATTGGTAAAGTGATTGTTAATTACAGAGCAGAAGTTCTGCCAACGTTTATTGTAGCTGCGTCTTTTCAAAAATCGATAATTGAAATCAATTTCAGCGTACGAATGGAAGTTATCAGTGACATAGTGTAACATGATAAAAATTCGAAAATATAATTGTAGGATAAAACACGGAAATTTGGAATTCTGCCTCGATGAAAATATTTCGTACCTGCAGCATATTTTGACGTCGTAAATAAAAATCGTCAATTTTATATATTCATGGAAATAATTGTATGAAAGGATATTTCGACGTATATATAATTCGATAGAATACTGTATTTTCACTCAAAGGTGAAGAAATTTAAATTTATTACATTTCATCACTGGTTTATGGTGTTCTTAAATATTTCAAAAGACATAAGAGTATGTTATTAAAAAATATTTATAATAAATAAATATTAAAATTATCGGAGAATAGCGTACAGTAATAAAGATCGTTGAAGATTTTTGTAATATATGTAATAAATTACTTACTTAATTATCATATAATATTAATTGTAAATATATCAATAAATGTTGAAAGACGTGTGAAAAGTATCACTCACGGTAATATTGGTAAAAAAAAATTATTTGAAAAATCGGATGAGATAAACATTATGCTACAAGTGTAATATTTTTATTTTAAAGATTATGTAAAATCTCGTTCCAAAGTTGCAAAGAAATTGACGTCCCACGTACGAGAGACTTTTTATTATGAAAATACAGTAAAATGCAAGAAAGACTGTATGAAGTCATAAGTTCAAGATGCATACATATATACGTATTAAAATATGCATATGATTATAAATAAATAAATAAATCAAATCAAACTATTCAATAACATATGAAAAACAATTAAAAATCCGTAAATCGATTTGAAAAAAAATAGTATTATTAAGTAAGATTATCTAGTTTTTTTCTTCACTTTCCATAACACGAATGTCAATCAACTGATTAAAAAATCGATTGATTAATATTTCATTTTTAATCGACTTTTTCATTTTTAACGAATTTCGCTTTGGCCGATTTTTTGTTAATCTTTTATTTTATTAGTATACTGAATATTTATGGATTAAATAACTAATATTAAATAATTCAGAGATTCGTTTTGAATTATTTAGAAACGATGGGGGGTCACGAAAAATGTTTATCCTAATGACCATTCTAATTAATATATATACTTTATGCGAATTTTAAATTCAATCAAACTACAAAAACATAGAAAAATAAAATTACAAAAACATATATAAAATAAAAATTTTCTTTATCTTTCAAAGTTTAGATTATTCTTTAAATTATGTAATTTATCATTTTCTACAATATTAGGTATTTACGAAATTGAAGCATATATTCGGGTAATAACTATATTTATCACTGTGCATTCGTAGAAAACACTTTCAGCAAATTTTCTTTTATAAATTGCATCGCATCTGCATAGGATTGCGAACCCCATTTGATGGCGGGACTCGACGAACCATTACGAATTTTTCAAACCCCGACAAACTGTCGGAATTCACAGCGAGCTTCGAAATTCCAAGGAGGAGCGAAATTGGTCGAGATTGACGACGATTTCGTTCACGACATCGAGCCCCAAATTTTCAGCATATACATACATATATGTATATATATATATGTCGATCACAGCCTTGTTGATATCGCTTATCACTTAACTGAAAGGCTTACCGGAACCCCACGGCGCGTTAGGTTGCGTATGATTGGCGATTCGCCGACTACGGGTATGCATCCATATATGGTGCATTTATATACGAATACGCATATATATGTATATGTATATATATATGGAGGACGGGACGGTATGCCAGGCGCAACGTCGGCCGCTTGTCCTCTTCACTCTTTTCGCCGGATTCAATTTCGATTCGTGAAGAACTTCCGACGCAGACACGCGATACGAGCTCTGGAATACACTGCTTTTGATTTTGAAAGGTCGAAATCCTAGCTTTCACCGGTTAAATTTTTATTTCGTCCAGGCTTTCAGAGCGTATTGGTTTCCGGCATTTAAATATGGAAAAATACTCGAAAAACTGGGGATAGGAAAATTCAACTAGTTTTGGCTTCCTGATAGATGGCTAGGTATGAAAAAAAAGCCGGAAAATAAAAATAAATTCCTACAGAGCCGCGCGCGCGTTACATCGAAATTGACTTGTCTGATAATAAAGTTTCTAATGGCCGTGTCGATACGGATTTGCGTTGAGGAAATTCTCGACTCTGAATCTGGCAGAACTTTTTCAAGTAAATTGAAACCGTATCGCAAATTCAATACAGCCACGTGTTAACGTTTAAACAGCTTTTTAATGGCATTATTTCATTTTTATCTTTTTTATTTTTATAATTCGTTTTCGTAATGCTTTTATATTAATTCAAGCGCGCAAAATTTATGACATGATTTTACTATATTTTACTAAAAGGGATGCATGAAAACTTTTCAAATGTAAAAAAAAAATGATACATACCTTTGCAGCATCATTTAATTTAACTACTTGATATAATTTCAGCATATACTGTTTGGTCCGTCAGACAGTTATATTATATTCGCCCATTATTGCAGTCATACTACAGTGATGTCAATATATGACGTATTACAATATTCGTAATGACAATTAATAAAGATTGATGCTTAAATTTCATGAGATCGTGAAAGACTTAACTCACCCTCGCCTCTCAAAATTTGATCACGTAATATATACGTCAGATAACAAAGAGGATCAAGTATAGAGAATACTGAAGAAAAACTGATGAATTTTTATAATTAATTTAAGAGCATGTGATATAATTAAAGTAATTGGGGTAAAACTTATTATTAATATTTCCAAGGCCGTAGCTGACACATTCAGAAAAATTCAGTGGAAGTTCATTTTACATTTAACGTGATGATTCTATAACAATTTCTTAAAGTGAAAATTCGCTATTTTATAGTCAACATCCTTTCGAAGCACGATTAACTTAGGTATCACAATAATCATTTTTCAATAACGTTCGATGTATTCTAATTTTCTTAATCGTGTTAAGTAGAAACAGATATTCACGGTCGGCCTACTCTTCTCTTATTTGCGTGTATAAATGTACGCTCTAAAAGGGACTACTTCTCCTCGTTAGAAAACTGTTGATTTTATTAATGTAATTTTAATTTAACGTAACTTTATTAATATAATTTGAGTAGTATAATTTTATATTTATGAAGTAATCAACTCTTTAAATAATTTTTATTCATAAAATTGATGTGTTTTAGTAAAAAAAAAAATACTAACTCACGACGTGAATTTGTTCATATAGACGAAATTATACAAATACATCAATATTTATTTCGTGGCTCTGAACTTAGACATGATACCGGCTTGTTGACTAACTCTCATTCTGTCGATACTTAGTCAAAACATCACATTCTGCAATCTGTTGTAAACTGTATATACTTGTAAGTTTCATTGCTATGGAAACATTACTTTGGTGTAAATGATATGAGAATATCCGATTTGTATATAATCTCAAGTTCATTTTTACCCTATTCATTTTTGTTTCTCTTTCGTAGTGTATAGAAGTTTAGTTTTAAACCTTGAACATTTTTTTTTTTTAGTAAATATTTATTTGAATAGTAGCAAGTAAATATTTACTTGAATTAAGAAAATGTTTCCTTCTGTTTAGTAAATCTTACTTAATTCAAGAAAATCTTTTCTTAATTCAAGTAAATATTTACTTGCTACTATTCAAATAATTATTTACTTGGAAATAAAAAAAGAAATTTTCAGCGTACTCAAACACGGAAATTGTTAACTGTTCTAGGTTTTTCAGAACTATATATGTCTATGAAGTATTCGACCAAATCCCATATATATATACCATTAATTGAGAAAGCATTAAAGTATTAAGATAGTAAAAAACAGGATTGAGAACAATGGAGAAGCATTAAGAATTATTATCAAAATAGTTAAAATAAGAAATGATCGATTAACCGCATGAATGTTCATTCATAAGTTACATCATTGTATCAAATTAATTAACAAAAATAAAAATACGTGATTTACTTAAATCGAGTAATACACCAGAAACCGAGAAACGATTTGAAACCCATTTATGAAAACAACAAGGGTAATGTCATTTCTATCGTCGAAACTAAAGATCCATACCTTTGTTCTCGAAAGTCCCGTCGAAAACCATATATACGCAGTGCCCTCTTTACGGTTTGTCGCACGTAAATCTTGACAAATACGCTCGAAAATAAAATGGAAGCTTCAGTAGTATGTGCAATCTTCTCTCCTCGGAATTCCAGTATCGGTAAGCTTCGATTGTCGTTTCGTTACATCAGCTCTACCGAACGTACACAATGACAGAGCATCGTATGTATATATATATACGCGGTCCATCGTTATTCAAAAAAATGCCGGAGCGAAGCCGCGCCCAATCTCCTTCCCGATCCTCTGACCTTTGCGCGCTTAATTTTTATCGAGCGATTCATCAGGGTGTCTGCCCGGTGAAAAATATGCAGACCGTCCAATTGCATGCAACCCAGCCGCACACATGTTCGGCGCATATACACATAGGCGCGTCCCGTTGGTCTCCCTTTGGTCCTTGCGTCGTTCCTCTTCCGCTCGTCTACACATATACGCGTCTATCAGCCCAGGTTCGGGGGTTGCAGGCCGGGAGTCGCTTTTTCCGGTTTCTCCCTCTTTGCACCCACCCCCTTCGGCTTGTCCCCCCCCCCCCCAGGTGCCCCTCGACGCGCCGCCTCTGGCCGCATCGCCTCTCTTCATCCATCTATCTCGCATCGGCCAGCTCGTGCACTCTCGCATATATACATACACATATATATACACACGCAGCGAGAACCTGTGTGCTCGCGTTCTTTTATTTGGCCCTCGGGGGGGGGGGGGGGGGGGGGGGGGGGGGGGGGGGGTGAGCGGGGGGACCGGGGACGGGGGCCGGGGGCGGGGGGGGGGTTATACCTCCCTGCGTCCACCTCTAGCCCCCAACTACGCTCCTCGGCTACCCCAAATCCTCTCTTCGCACTCCTCATCCTCCGGTGTCTCTCTCTCTCACTCTCTCATTCTCTCTCTCTCTCTCTCTTTCCACCCCCGGGCACCTCATCCCCATTTTTGCAAAGCCGCCCGCGCTCTCTCACCTATATGTCCGTTCTGCGGCTAACGTGCATTCGAGTCCGCGTATGCCGTATATATATTTTTAATAGATATATAACGCTGATATCCGCGAACAATCTGTAAGAGCTATTCGGTGCGTACATTTCGACCGTGGGCACTTGTGATAGGTAAATGACGATAGCCGTTATCCGACTCCGATATATATACGCACGCGTAGGGAAATTATACGATATACCGGCGCATAGAATTTTTGGAGAAAATGCGAAATGTATAGCTTCGGATTTTTTCGGGATATGCCATTGATAGTTGATGATATACTAGGAATAATTGACGTCGATCACACGTTTACTTTCAATTTATACTTTAACGATGGTTTGGAAAAAATCTATAGTTATACACAGTTTACTTCTTTATCTGGAATTTATTAATTGGTATATATGCAGTAGTAGTTTTTTTTTACAATGTAATTACTAGATCCATATATTATTTTGTAGAATTATAGAAGACTTTTCGAAATTCAAACATTGTGTTTCCGGTTATAGGTACGATGTGCTTGAAAGACGAACATTTTCAAATTATTTCCATCACTTAAATTAGTGCGGGCTATATTTCTACAAAATATCTTGCATTAGAATAGAAACAGACATTTGGCAATAAATATTTTTGAAGTGTATTCATAAAAAGTGTATTGTTATAACGTTTTTTATAGAATAGTGTATATATTACAATGCATTTTCCAATAATTCAAATGGCCGAAAAAGGATGTTTTTCATTTCAGTATAATTAACAAAAACAGTTTGATTAGCAAAAATAATCTCTCGATACACGCGTTTTTTACACTTTTCAATTCGAACATTATTGATACCAACGAGATTTAAAATAATTTTCAAATAACTCTCTAAACATTTGACCAAAGAGATGTTTCAAAAACGTTTCAAATGTAACACTTAATTCTAAAAGACCCTTTTCTGTTTTTTTGTTTCAAATAAGAAAACATTTTCTTCCTTTTTTTTCTTATTTGTAATATCGTAAAAGATAATTTTCCCAGTCAACCACAAAGTAACAATTATGTAACATTAATGTAATATTCCTGAAAGAAGTAACCAAGATATATTCGTTACGCAATTGTTACTTTGTTGGATTTAGATTGAAAAGTTACATTTAAAATGTTTCTGAGGTAGGACATTTCCGCTTTCCGCAACGTTACTGAAACTTCTCTGTGACAAAATTTTTATCGGGAAAATTTACGCAAGTATTCTTAATCGCAGAATGACTCAATTTAGGAAAACAATCAAGGAATGATATTTTGACGTTATGACACTTTTTGACTTTGAGACTATATATATAATAAGCGAAAAGGTTATAACGAATTTAAAAAATCTTTCTTAAAATTCTTTTTAAGAGACATGGCTGAAATAATAGAAATTAAAAAAAAAAATGTTATGAAAAGACAACGGTAAAATTTTAAAAGAATGAGAATATTGCTGAAAAATTAACCTTCACGAATAAATCCGTAAATTTCTTGTAGTGGAAATAGATGGAAAAAGTGGAATTTAAAACAAAAACATGCGGTGCATTTACATAGTGAAAAGTAAAAAAGTGACCATTTTCATGCGGACAGACAATTAAAATAAAATAAGAACTAAAATGAACTATATCATAATATACAAATATAAAAATATAAGTAAATTCAAATACAGAAAAAAAAACCGCAGACTATGTCATGAAATGGGTTGGTAAACGATAAAAAATAAAAGTGAATAAAAAAACAGGAGGAATTAATCATTATATCCGCAAGAGTACATTTGGAACTACATTAATTAAACTGTCTGCACGTTTCACTACTCACCAAATTACGTTGCTCTATTTTAAAAGTGCGCTGATACAACACCTAAAACACTTTTGAAATTGGAACAAACTTGTCCATTCTTTGCACGAGAGTCGTTAAGCAGGGTCGACCCCTAAAGCGGAAAGTTATCCGATAGGAATGATTTTGCCATTTATTCTCGAGAGGGGAACGATAGAAAGCAGGACGTGTTATTCACGGTAATTGTTAAAAGTTGCTCAATTACCGAAGAATTTCGACATTTTATCGTATCGACGTTCTGTTATTATAAAATTGCCATTTTTTCACTCTTTCTAAACAAAACTTCTCGAAGGCGTTTTACTCATTACAGAATAAAAAAAACACTTTCTAGAAAAAGATGATTCAATTATCTCTGGAGATAAAATGTTGAATATATACGTCCCAGTCCTCATAACTATATACATATATATATATAATTTTTATATAGACTATATATATTCACGTTTATATGAAGATGCGCATAAAAATTCATAAATAAAGTAAACAAGAAATATCATAATTTTTCTTAATCGCAATAACTCTTAATTTTTTAATTTTTTATTAATAATTTCAAAAATGATATTCTTGATAATCAAACCAATAAGAAATATACCAATATTTTTATTAGACTATTCAGAGTTATCTTCCGTACTGATTTGTTTTCTCTTTAATAAATTAAAGAAGATATAAGATTTTTTATTGAAAATCTGTGATATTTCAACTTCCAAAAATGGTTAATCTTAATACGATGACTCATTCTTTATGCATTTTCGAGTATTTTGAATATTCATCCATTGTTTTCCTCAATAAACTAGTAAAAATACAATTTATGGAGCTTAGCATTTTTTTTTTTTAAATTGGAGATATCCCGACTTCAAATTAAATAAAAAACGATAATCTTTAAAACAGGTATTTTAAACCATTAATCAAATTTTTGTTATTAACCCAAGTCCTGAATGGACATTTTTTTACTACAACTTTCAGCGGTTGCGTAAAAAAAGGTTCTAAAAAATGTCCAAGCAACCATATCTGACGTAAAATTGAATGAACTTTCAAAATCTTTTATTAGATTTTTTGAAAAATGAAACCGGGAAAAACTACATAGGATTATTTTCAAAAAAACATAGATTTTTCAACTATATTGTTTTTTTATCTCGTCTTTTCACATTGAAAGCATTTCAAAATTCCTGTTTAAAGTAAAGAAATCGTGGCATTGAGACTTGAACTTTAAAATGGGCATGTTGGCATTTTGAAAATAAAAGGTGAAAGCACCCAAAATGGCGGCTCAGGCACGAAAATATCATCAAAAAGTTCAGGAATTTTTTATTTGAAAATGACAGACTCTCCGAAAAAATGTCGCGAAATAAAAAATTCTTAGAATTAGTCAAAGAATACGCTGAAATTTTTACAGAACGTTTCAAACACTTTTTTAATTTTTAAAAATTGCAGGATTTTGAAAAATTCAAAAAAAAAATTCTGTAAAAATTTCAGCGTATTCTTTGACTAATTCTAAGAACTTTTTATTTCGCAACATTTTTTCGGAGAGTCTGTCATTTTCAAATAAAAACGGAGAGTCTGTCATTTTCAAATAAAAAATTCCTGAACTTTTCGATGACGGAATTTGGAAATAATCATATGTAGTTTTTCACGGTTGCATTTTTCAAAAAATCTAATAAAAGGTTTTGAAAGTTCATTCAATTTTACGTCAGATATGGTTGCTTGGAAATTTTTTAGAACCTTTTTTTACCCAAAATACAACCGCCGAAAGCTGTAGTAAAAAAATGCCCATTCAGGACTTAATGGGTTAAATGAATAACGTTACCCGTGGTTTAAAGTTTTTGGACAATCCCCACCATTTTAATATGAAATATCCCTAAAACTATACGAAAGATCGAGCAATAACTTGAAATAACGTACATTTGTCCCGACCTTATTTCAAGGTTGACATGGTCGTACCAAAATTACCAAACATTACTGGACAAATATTGATAATCATACAAGATCTAAATTGGATTTTGATTCCCTAAATCTGAGATCGGTTACAAAAATTGACTTATATCAAAAACTAATCGATTCCAATCCATTTTCCTTAAATCTCAATCGAATTGAGTTTTGTTCGGAGCTGAAATGTTGTGAATTAATCGATTCTACATAATCTGACGATTTGACGTTGAATATTTAGTGAAGTGAATTCACTAACTTGTCCAAACCTACACCTGAGGACGCTCCAAGGATTCCTTGTTTACCATTTTTATTTTGAGTAACGCATTCACGCAGCGGTGACGTGGGCTACAAAAAAAAAAAAAAAGAAAACAAAAAAAACAACCACTTTTCCGGCAAAGTACTTTCGGTAGAACGCGTGACTTTTCGTCGCCCATCGCACCTCTATATAGTAGATGCCGTCGCCGCGGCCGCCGTCTCGACAGTGCCGGGCGCTTGCACGTTTGCCCGGGAGAAATTAAAATGACAGCCACAACGTTTCCGCTTCCGTAACGAGCTGCTCCCGCTATACGTCTCTGCAGCTCGAGTTCGTGCTGTGTTTCCATTGCGCCTTTATACCCGCTCACGTCGGCTACACTTATACCATCCACCGTTGGTTGGTTGGTTGGTCGGCAGGTTGGTCTCGGCAGGTTGGTTGGTTGGTTGGTTGGTTGGTTGGTCGGGTGGTATAGGATGGTTGGCCGGCGAGTCCCGTTGATGGCTTTCCGTAATTCTTGCCGTACGCTTTGTCGCTTCTTCTTTTTCGGCTTCCTTTTTTCCCGATTGTTTCGACTCCGCGCGACGAATAAGCGCTGATTTCGCTATGATGGCATTTTCGTTCATATCCCGCGGTGGAAAAATTGAGCGGCTCGTTTTCCATTGTGCGCTCCGCGATTGGAAAGGATTGAATTTGAGCAGAACGACTGTTTGGAATCTTTCGTTGACTTTCATGTTGCCTTTGTAATATAGAGATGTTCCAATTTAAAAAAGGTGGAAATCATTGCCGAGTGACTTATTTTCAAACAATTTCACAACTACAGATGCATACAGTTATATATACTTCTCATCATGTTTGAAATAATGGAATGTAGTCGCAATTTACGCATCTGTAAAAAAAAAAGCTTTGAATTATTCATCTACAACGATTTATTTTCGCGTTCCTGAAAATCCCCTGAGGCGAAGAATATGTACATGATCATATCTTACTTTTCTATGGTAATTCTATGCTCTATCATAATTGAAAATGAAACATTTTTTATTTTTGTCTGTTGATCACTACATTATAAGTGATTGTGTACGAAGTTGGAAGCTTTTCATTATACGTTAGAGGGCTCTGAGGATAGTTAAAAGTAACCTGCGTAAAATTGGAGACATTACTGTATAACTTCTATAGCTATTAACATTGCGAACATATCACGTTTTTCTATCTATATACCGGTTATTAAAATCTTTCAACTTAATATACTAAAATAATAACAGGATGTTATACGCTGAGAGGCTTTTTCATTCAATAATTGCGACAAAATCAATATGATTATTTTAAGCAATACTTTCAGTGTTAGGAAAAAGCGGTCTTACTTACAAAATTTCACTCTTTAAAAACTTGGCGAAGAATGTCAACAATTGGAATGTTGAAAATGCGATGTCCGATTATTCATCAAGCAGAAATTATCCGATATGGAGGGGTTGATTGAACTATGATCTTGACAATGACCTTGACCTTTGTTTTCAAAGTTATTTAAAGGTTAAAGTGATTTTTTAAATGACAACCACTACTTTTGAAACCATATTCGGAAAGAGCTGAAAATTTCAAGTACTCAATGGTTATTTGTAATTTTTTTTTAAATAACCTTGAGAAGGTCAGATGTGGAAAGTCGTAATATTTTGAAAAGTGAGAGTTTTAAAGAAAAAACAACGACAAAAGTTGTTCAGGGCAATGGGGGCCATCTTTCTCCACCGTTGGCTTTGACCTTGAGGTGTATTTTCAAGGTTATTTTGAAGGTCAAAGTGTGTTTCTAGTGGGAACTACTACTTCTGACACCGGATTCGAGAAGATCACGGAAATTTACGTCCGAAATGATTAAATTTATAATTTATATAACATAAAGTTGTAGAAGGAAATTCACTTTCGAGAAATGACGAAATCTACATCAATTCCCCAGCGGTTAATGTCGGAGACATTCAGAAGTATTTTTCCGTTCGGCAATACACTTTACAAATCACGTTCGAAAAAAATAAAAGAGATTTTCATTCTTTCTTTCACTATAGTAGTGAAAACAGCACTTTTTCTTCAATTTGTTTCACTTTTGATATTTAGAAAATTATAATTAGTGGAAATATTTTTGAATAATTTATTATCGAATACTAACTTTTTTTCTGGATATATATTTGTTTGGCATTTAATTTTTACAAAATTTGAAAAGTATTAAAAAAAAAAAAAAAAAAAAAACATTTATATCCGAATATTAAATAAATGTTGCGAGGGTATGTAATTGTATATACTTGGCAAGTATATAAACGTACGCACGCTATATGTGCAAGATTTCCGGGTCGTCAATGAGTGGCGATTAAACTTGGCAATGTAATTACAGCACTCCGCTGCAGAAATATTAATGAAATATCCTGTGTCGTCGGAACTGTCGAGTCACGTGGATGAGGAGCCCCGTGACCTAATCGAATGGAAATGATTCCAGCGCATATTAACGAGTCAATGATCCCCTTGCAATATTCATAGACACGTGCTCCCGCCAATTTCTTATTTTTCACGTCCCAACTCGAGTTAACCGTGATTATTCCCCTATTTAAAGAGGATGTTACTCTCACGTCTTTGAAGAAGTCGATTATTGAAGGCTGATCGAAGTTCACATTTTAGTAACTTATAAATCCTACACTTACGTTTTTTTCTTTGATGAAATGAAAAATTTTGTTTTTACTTAATTTTTTTTTTTTTTTTTTTTTTTTTTTAATTCAACATGATATTATTATTTTGGAAATTACAAACAAGTTTTTCTATTGGTGATAAGTTGCATAAGTTGAAAAAATAAAGGCATTAAAGTGTATTCACTTGTTTGAAATCGACGTACCCTACTATACAGAATGAGATCAATTTATGGACATTTTTTTAGCTCTCCATTACTTTTAGAGTATAGAGAACAGAAGAAATTGGCACAAACTGATCTCATTTTCTACATGGGATTCCCAAACCGATTTATTCGTTCTGTGTTTAATCCTTCAGAAAGAAACAATTTTCCCAATTAAACAAAGTCAAAACAGTAGAAATTAAGTTGATTTAAATTTTGTCCAATTACAATCAGTCAGCGATCAAATCTAATGCGTTCGTATTTACTTCAATTGAGATGAATGTCAAGTAAATAACAATTGATCAAATTTATTCAAGACAGTCTCAAAAAGAGGATCTTACATCGATCTGGATTCGGTCAAACCATTAATTATGCGAGTTAATCAAATTTTTCGCAAAATCCTGACAAATCTTCAGACTGAAAAAAAAATTTGTTATTTTCAAGTAAATATTTACTTGAATTCAGAAAATGTTTCCTTCTTTTTAGTAAATCTTACTTAATTCAAGAAAATCTTTTCTTAATTCAAATAAATATTTACTTGAAAATAACAAATTTTTTTTTCAGTGCAGAACTCCACATTCCGTATCCGGTATGGGATCGCGACATTGACAAATATGCCCATAAGATCTAAAAATTTCTCTTCTATTTTTTCTTATACCTATCGCAAATGTATTTTTAATATATGATAGAACTGTATTAAAATTGATGAAATGTATATGAAATAAATTATGATGATTCAATATGTGTACAATGCAAATTTTTTATAAAACTAAAAGAAAATACACCCGATTGCATTGTTCGGATATAATATGCGTACAT
The DNA here is from genome assembly GCA_030522945.1 of Trichopria nigra. Taxonomy (NCBI): domain Eukaryota; kingdom Metazoa; phylum Arthropoda; class Insecta; order Hymenoptera; family Diapriidae; genus Trichopria; species Trichopria nigra. The sequence goes on from JAPYZR010005559.1 coordinate 14,605, forward strand.
ACTTAAAGCCGATCTCTTGATTTCAGACGGAAATAGCGAAACGGCTGAACGCGATCATCGCCCAGCTTTTGCCTTTCTTGGCGCAAGAGGTGAGTTCTCGTTTTTGTATGTAGTCGCGTAAAGGGCGCGCGAGTCCTTTTTACACTCGATAGAGACGACGACGCGATAATGATAGCATGGCTTGCAGCATCAACAACAAGTGGCCAGTGCCGTGGAGAGGGCCAAGCAAGTAACGATGGGTGAGCTCAATGCCATTATTGGGGTAAGTTGGAACAATCGTTTTGTATCAATTGATGGCTCCGTAATTGCATCCATCCGACTATAGGTGTTCATCGCAGACCAAGTCTAAATGCTAAACTCATTTTTTAAGGAAATTATATTCTCATACTTGCGGTGTTGTAGTTTTACGGGGAATAATAATTTACTGTATATACAATAAAAGTAAGGTAATATTCTATATACATAAGATATGAAAAAAAGAGTATATTTAATATCTGTTATCCATTAATAGTCGAATAAATAATAATTAAAAACGAATTTACAATACCCAATCAGAACTCTCGATCGTATAATAAACATTTAATTCTGGTCTAAACGTATGGTATAAACCTGGGATATATATAGAATCTTTTATAATTTACGTATAATTCTCGTTTGGACGACCGTCTGCATAAAACGTCTTGATATATAATTTTTTTAAACGTAAAACAAACGTTAATTATATATACGTATTAAATTAGTATATCCAAAACGTATATGTTACCACTTCGACATTCTTATTTAATATACTCCCATAAAACGTGTTTACGTGTGTAAACTCGTTTAATAAACGGATTTAATGTATATACGTGTTCCGTTAATCAATTGGTTTAAAAACCATTTATAAAACGTATTTACAGAGTGAACAGACGTTCAAATGAAAGAAAGAATTGATGTAACAATTCGTTTCATAGGGCTTTTATGAATAAACATTATATATAATTATTTTCATGCATGGGTTATATATACGTAAAATATGATAGGACATTGCGTAAATAATATTTAAACGTTTAATAACTCCGCATGATATTCGTCTGAAGGGAAATGGTGGACTTACCAAAATTTTGCCAGCTATTTTATCAATACTTCATATATTCGGATAATAAATAGCGTAAAGACGGTTTCAAGTGTTTCTATTTTCATGAATAACAAACGTTTAATAAATTCGCTTATTAAACTTGTACATTTTACGTCTTTTATACGTTTAACATAATACGATATTTTATACATGATATTTAAACATTTAATAAACGCTTCGCATTATGTTCGTCTGAAGGGAAATGCTGGACTTAATATTTTGAAATAAATATGGCATATACTACGTCTTTTATACGTTTTACATACGTACGCTGTAACACGATATTTTATACATGATATTTAAACATTTAATAAACGCTTAGCATTATATTCGTCTGAAGGGAAATGCTGGACTTAATATGTTGAAATAAATATGGCATATACTAATCGTTTTATTAACATTTACTGTATTCAATTAATAAACGTTGTGTTGAGACGTTTTTAACCGCTTTTATTGTTACGAATTATAAACGTTCTTCAAATGCATTTATTACACTTATAAATTCCAAGATCTATATATATACGTTCTACATACGTAAAATATAATTATGCCATATAATTATACCACTTTTATACCTATATACTTTACGTATAATACACGTATATTCAAACAATCTTGTTCTTATTGGTTAATTTACAAATTATAATTCGTTAGTAATGTTTGTAATGAAATCATAGTGCGATGATTATAAAATTTAATTTTTAAAATAGAATTGCTCAAAATTAATACGAGCAAAAATTCAAATTACGGACAAGTGGTTCTACTTAACGAAACGTGTAATATCTTCTAAATCCAATAGGTATCTATATTCAAATCTAAAGTTTCCAGTGCATTATAGCGTGTTCCTACAGAATTCTGTTTGTATGATGTAACGAGTTAATCTTCCCTCTAACACGGCATACGTATAAGTTCCGGCGAATAATCGATACGTATATACACGCTGTCGACATTTCAATTGATGTTTTTCAAATTTCCAACAAAAACATTATAACCACTTATACATGTCTCGGATAACAAATTAAAGAAATAATTTAAAAAGTATTTCTAAATATCTAATTCATAAAATATGTGTAAGTCGCATTGTAAAATGTTCAATTTATTAAAAAAAAAAATAAATAAATTAGAAAGATATATAACAAACTAAATATTCTTATTCAAACTTTTTTTTTTTTTTTTTTTTTTTTTTTGTTTTTTGAAAAAGTTTTTTTTTTAATTTTGGATAAACGACCAATAAATACAGTATACTTTTCGATATTGCATGAAGTTACAAAAACGGGTTTTAGAGGTTCGTATTACTAAGTGGGATCTTTAGAAGCCCGTTAAAGTACAAGCTTTATCTATACGGTTTTATACCGTCTACTTCACCGTCGTCAAGCTACTCCACCTCTACTTGAATTATTTCTCGCCTGATTATTAATGGTACTTCGCGACTTAATTCGTATTTTCGAGCTCATTATCTATAAAAAGTGTGTAAATAAATACAAAAGCATATCTAAATATAGCTTTAATTCGATTGGATATTAATTTTACCATAAATGATACACTGCAATGGGCGAAAAAGTTGATGAATTTAAAAATATCAGTTATTGTTCAAAGTAAGATTTGTATAAATTTGAAGAAAAAGTAACTGTAATTCAAAATACATTCGTTTATATTGATGATATATAAATAAAAAGAGTCACGCGGTTAGTATAATTTATGGACTATAGTAGGAGCTTATTGATGCATTCAATAACGTAAATGCAATTAAGGCAGTTCAATTACTTTTTGATCTTGTCGGCTTATATATAAAACTTAATGACAATTTCCCGCGCTTAAATACTGTGCATTTTACTTTATATTTATATAATTAAACACGATTAATTATTGCAGCAGCAGCAGCAACAGGGCATTCAACAACTTTTGGTGAGTGTTGAGCATATTATATTCTATTATGAACGAAATTCGTGATCGGATTGGAAAGACTATATTAGGGAAGTCATTATCACGCTTTATTATTATGTAAAATTCAATTACAGAGCATTCATTTCAAAATATTTGATCAGTGGTTTGATCACTTGTTGCTATATATACTCATGCCCTAAATTACTCGATGCATTATTTCTTAAAGTGATAAATACATTTTTTATCACAGCAGGCGCAAAATGCGATTTTGCACACACATGGATGTACAATTCACCAGGTATGAATCAACGTTTTGAACGCATTAATATAAGTACGGACTCATTTAACCCCTTCGCAGTCAGGAACAGAATCTTGAAATCGTGCCCATAATAATGTTAAGAAGTTTCGAAAGGACCATTTGTATGCCGATTACGAATCTCGTGTAAGATTTTCAACATTCAAAATGGCGGAAAATCTCTAAAAACTTCTTGAACTGGATTGAAAAGTTTGAGTTTTCACTCAGCGTATGATGAAAAACTGATGACAAAAAATGATATACGACAATTTTTCCGAGATTTCAACATTTTAATCGGTCACATTCAATCAGTCATTGTTTATAAGGTACTGTTTTTTAATGTCCTAGTTTTCGTTGAAAAATACTAAAACATTTTGCACGACAAGTTCCACTAACAAAAACCGTAATAATGGATCGGACATTTTGAATTTTTAAAATCCGTCATCAAATTCGGATTCAATTTGTACCGCAACTTCTTAGCATATACACACACACGTCATTGACGGTCAAGGGGTTAAATCAAATATTGCTTCTGCGTCTACTGTGACAAAAAAATATTTTTCGTATTATGGGCGCAAAATGTCATTTTACGCCCTAGATACTAAAAATACTATTTCACACTTTTTGATTACATTCTAATGTTATGATATGAAGGATTTTTAAGATTTCCGGGAAAAATGGATCAGATATAATAAAATCTGAATCATGTGAGATTATATCTGGATCATATGTGTTCCAGATATAACGATATATAATTATATATGTATTTTGAGCTGCTATAAAGTATATATGTGTATATATTGTCATATATCGTTGTATATCAAATATATATGACCATATATCTGGAAAATATATGATTCAGAATATAATTATATCTGAATCCATTTTTTCCCGGGTTTTCATGTTCTTTTATTATTTTTATGGTTAATATACGTTTCGAGTGCTACCAAACATTACACCAACAATTAAATGTATAATACGTAAATTCTTTCACTCTCAAGAAAAATACTGATAAGGTTTTCATGGAAATAATAAAAAGACATTTAAAAAAAAAAAACTACGAAATGATGGACACGTCGTTTTATTCGTTTCTGAATATTTTGCAAAATTTTCCCATATATTTATGCACTTTTTTCCCCTTGTTTCTATAATTCTCTACGATTGTCCATGATTTGGCGGTATGACTTGCAATATCTCGTTCGTGATTTTCTATACGAAAGTCCTAGAACTTTTTTTTTGTTTTTTTTTTCTCGTGGCGTCGTAAAACGCAATATTGCAAGAACAGTCTGCCGAAACCCACGGTACGTGCGGAAGTAATCAGTATCTAACCGAGGAGTGAATTCCAGCAACAAATACAAGCCCAACAATTGCCGCACGGCGGAGTGCTCGGCGGCATTCCTCCCGCGGGACTCTTGGGCTTCGCGGGGGCTGCTGCAGCAGCTGCGGCCGCAGGGGTGCCGCCCCATCTTGCGGGTGCCCCACCGCCCCATCCGGTGGCCGCTGTGGCGGCGGCTCAGGCCCAGGCTCAGGCACTACTGAAGCCTTCGGATCTGCAACCGCACCGGAGCGCCGCCGCGACGCCTGAAGACCGGAAGTCCATCACCCTTCCCGAAGAACGACTCGGCAGGTCGGTATCGCCGCAGGAGAAATTTCGGACACGCACCCCCGATCTCGAAGCGGACCCGAAAAGGCGAAAGGCCGAGGAAAAGCTCAGCCATGTAAGTACCCTCGACTATTTTTTTACTTGGATTCTTATTATTATAACGTATATATTAATTACGTCGATATATAGTATCTTATTGTGTTTTTACTTAATACAATAAATAAATAGATTAGACACGAAATAGAAAAAACTCTTTATTTATAATGTATCAAAATCGTCTTACAATTACAATTATACATATATATAAGTTTGTTACTATATTCAATTAATAGTTTTAAATTTCTGTATGTACTTATATGAATTTAAAACACATTAAAAAAAAAAAAAATTCTTGTATTAAGGATTGTTCTACTAGGTTAAAAGAATGAATAGTATATTTCGTTACAAGTGTATTTTTATTATTTTCTATATTTCTTTTACTATACTATATACTAATATACTGTATAACATTCTTCAGAACGTAAAAATACTTGACAAAAAAAAAAAAAAAAAAATAATAATAAAAACAGAAAACTACATCATTTTTAATAAATCTTAAAAACGATTTCATTTTCCTAAGATTGCAAATGTTTTACTTTTATAACTTTGCTATAAAGTCATACAAAATTATTAAATTTACATAAGTCTAATATTCAGAAAAGAAAAAAGAATATCGCGTCGATTAATTAAGAACCATGTAGACATTACATTATTTAGACATTATATTTAAAAGCATAAATTTAAAATAATTCCGTTGCGTTCATTTCTCAAGACTACTTAAAAAATGAAATGCCAAAAATGAAAATGCAAAGAAATAATTCTTACAAATTAATTGTAAAAAGGGGTTTATATTCATGATCAAAAGCCGTGCTGGACACTAGGTCTGAACGTCAAGATACGAACGTCAAATGTTGATAATCGTACTGCAGTTTATGAAGCAGTGCTGTTATAAAATTAATAACCCCCAGGAATAGTTTTTTGCGCCTAAATACTGCCCAGTTTTTGGCTAATAAACTCGTGTACTGCCCAGTTTGTGGATAATATCTTATTGAAATCTAGCCAGTTTCTTAATGGAAATGTAACGATTGTATGGATATTTTTTAGATAACTTTTGTATAGATAATTTTCGGACTGTTTCTGTCCAGTTTGTGGCTACAAATATTCCTAATATTTAAAACTAATAGGCTAATCATTTTTTGTACAGTTTTTAACCCAGAATTTGGCTAATATGTTCATTTTAACTCGACAGTATGTACGTAACACTGACCCATTTATTTTATGTCCAATATATTTAAATAATTTTATTGTACAGTAATTAGACAGGATATTTTTATACATATTTTGAATAATTTTACTGAACAGTTATTAGGCAAGATTTTTAACCACATTCATTTTGTGCAATATTTAGATAGTTTTGTAACGAAAAACTAGTTTGCTTATTTGTGTCTAGTTATTGTCTAGTTCGTGGGTAGTTTTGCTTTACACAGTTTTAAACCACTTAACTTAGCCACAAAAAGGACTGTATCCAATAAACAATATCTAATACAATATCTTATTGAAATCTAGCCAGTTTCTTAATGGAAATGTAACGATTGTATGGATATTTTTTAGATAACTTTTGTAGATAATTGTTACCAGGGAGCTAATATTAATGTTTTAGTTAAACCATTTCACCTGCGTGATGTACTTCTAAAAAAGGTCTCTCGCAAACTAGAGATTCAATGTAATATCTATTAGTTTGAAATATATTATCGATCAGTTATTTATTTTTCAGATTTGTTTTATAAATTCTTTGAAGAATACAGTAATATACAAAAATTTTAAAAAGTGAAATTTCTATTTTCATGAAAGTGATATGGATACGTAATGCGCACATTCCCCGATGTTGATGGAATGAATATTTCATTATATCACGAAAAATAATGCTTTAAATACTAAATGAAATATTCATTAAATGCGAGTAAAATTTTTTTTAGGAAAATTCATGTAATCATTCGTGAATGAATATTGCAACGCTTTGGGTTTCGAGGATATGACATAATTCCCGTTTACAACGGTTAGGTCCGCCGGGAAAACAAGCACTACCACAGCAATTAAACACCTTTCATAAAATATACGGCAGATGAGTTTGCTAAACTGTAAGATGAAACGAAACGATTCATAAAATTTATAAATGTGTTAAGTATTCCGATTATAAAATTTGCATGAGTATAACATTAGACTTATGTAAATTTAATAATTTTGTATGTTTTTATAGTAAAGTTATGAAAGTAAAACAATTGGAATCTTAGGAAAATGAAAACTTTTTTAAGATTTGACTAAAAATGATGTAGTTTTCTGTTTTTTTTTTTTAGTCAAGTATTTTTACATTCTTAAATTGGTTTATTTGATTAATATTATATAAATAATTTAATTAATTTATAGATTATTATAAATATATTTTTTATAAACTTTTCTGAATCTAACCGCAATATTTAATAATTTTGTAATGAATGAAATTTTCTTTGTAAGTGATTTTAATCTTCAATTTGGTGTAGTTACAATTAAAAGATATAAAATAAATGGAGTTTATGTTCGAATCCATCAGAAATTATTGCAATTATTTAATTAATTCTTTTATTATAGCGTTGGATACAAATCCTACATTTTTTTTAAACACGTCTCATAATTAATGGCTTTCCATATGGAAAAAATAATTTATTCGTCGTCAACAAAATAACAAATGACATTCTATGCGTTGCCTCTGATGTATGATTAACATGTGATCCCTATTCGAAGTCAATATTTAAAATTATATGGTGTTCATATGTAGTTTCCAAATTGTACTACAATTTTATCTCAAAAAGTAAAATTAGATTTCAGGATTTTTTTTTGTAATAGATCCTATATAAATTGTTGATCTGATAATAAGTATACAAAACTTTCATATTCAAAAACGTGAATCGGTAGAATTCATAATGCATCCCTGCATTACAGATTCTACTGTTATCTATGAATTCTATTGAACTTATATAAGAAAATAAGTTTGTAGATATCTTAAAATAATCAATCGAATTGATTGAATTATAAGCAGCAAAAGTTCGTTTCTGAATATTACATTAACATTGATTTTTGAAACATAACAAGATTTTAATGGTACATATAAAATTAGAGTTTACGTTGAATAACAATATTGAAATTAAAGGAAACTGAGCTTTGAAGTGACTTTCAATAAAATTCGATGAAGTGACTTAAATAAAAATTAATTAAACGAAATGAAAAAATAATATCTTAGTGACGAGTTAACAAAACCGTGTTATACTTTTGTACATTATACTCTTTAAATGTCTCGGAGATATTTAAAAATGACAATAAAATGACAATAAATGTGGAATATTTCTCGAGTATAAAATTGATTTCTAAAGGCTAAACATCAAGCCCTCTTTATTAGCAGAGCACTTGACGTTTCACAGTGATTTGCGGTTGAACCTCGATATTATTATATTCGTATCTTATCTGGGCATTTGTCAACACTTATAGCCGGGAAATCCTATTAGCTAAGTTATCTATATGGACTTTGCTTTAGAGTACATAAACTGCTGGTCTACTTAGTTATGGAACTGCAGAGAGTTTCAGGTGCACGAAACTTTCGGGACGACTAGCGAACCAATATTAGGGCTACTGTGGTCCGTCATACACGCCTCAATGTATACATGTATTAGGCAATTATACAGAATCGTTAACATGATGATATTGAGGTCGTGTTAATATCAAACAAATTGTACTGCTATTATATACATATCATTTTATATTTATTTATTTATATCTAAATAGGAATTTAAAAATGTTATTGCATGAGACGTAAGTAATAAACAATCAGGTGATTTATATCCTGATAATTTTTACATTTTTTTACGCATTTATATTTTCCATGAGTTTTACTATTGTAGAAAAACATAAAGTATCATAAATATCATAAAGATTAACGAAAATCCATTAAATATAATTAAAAAAAAAAAATTTTTGCCAAATAAAAATAAAAAAAAAAACAAGTGCAAAATTATATATTTCATATAAATGTATAAAACCTAAAATGAAAAGAGTAGAGTGAATAAAAATTGACATCATTACATGCATGCATTACGATGCACAATGTTAAATATAAAAACATAAAAAAAATGTAAAAATCCTGTCGAACTTACAAAACTCATATGATGTTTAATTGAAAATAACTCAATTTATAATGATAATAAATATATTTTCTATCCAAGACTGTTTACTCGTTTTACTGTTATATATATTTAATTTAATATTAAATGCAGAAAATCAGTTCACACGTTTTAATGTCGGAAAAGCTGGTTTAAATTCAATTTTCTTTAATGGCGAGTAAAATGCAAAGCGAGTGAATAACTTGCTATCATTGAATTCTGCAACTTATCCGCTTTAATTGCGCTGAAAATTGTATGGGGAGACACTCATGAAACTCAAGCATTATATAAACATTAATTTCCAGGTCAATCATTCTGAATGTGCTCTGATTTACGATATTTCGAATACAGTTTTTTTATAACAATGACATCATTTTCATTCTCATTATTACGTTACGATCGATATTTTTTTATAGTTACAGCAGTCTAGTGAATGAAATTTCATGTTCATTTAATAAATCAGATATCCATTTTGTTTCCAAGAAAAATTCGACATTGACTACTTTGTGGGTTTATTTTGACTATTTAACTATTAAATTTACTTTTAATTATCTCTGACGCATCCTTGGAAAAAAAAGTGAAAAAAAAACACTCCTTGAAAGTGAGTCTATTAAATTTTGTTATATATATTGTCTTGAAATTCATTAACACAAATTCAAGAAAACTAACCTATACTTATACAACCAATTTAATTTGATTCGTTATAAAATTCTTCTTGTCATCATCTACTGTTCATCATCATCTACTATAAAGACGACTTTAGTAATTATTAGTACATCTATATGCATAAAAATAATTATGAACAATTTTACAGTCGTGTAGTTGGATACAGTTTACACGGAGAGAAAAATATGGTACCGGATAACACAATGATGGTACCGGTTACCATCTTTAATGCTACATATACGGACTGGAATCTAGATTGTATCAG
>JAPYZR010005560.1:0-17655 GCA_030522945.1 Trichopria nigra
TAATAAAGAACACGGAATAGTTGCGGTTGACTAAACTCATATTGTAGACTAAATTATAAAAAGGTTATAAAGTTTACGAAAGATGGACTGAGCGGCTGTCGCGAAGTATATTGAATTAATGAGGCCCGAAGGGCCGAATCAAGACAATCTTGCGAGCGAAGCGAGCCGGGGGTCCAGGGGGCGGAGCCCCTTGGTGGGGTTGGCGGCCGGAGGCCCTAGTTTCTATTTTTAAATTATCTTGATATTTAAATTTCTTGAAGTGAATTTTTCACTCTTTTAAGGGCGATGTCTCACTCTTTAAAGAGTGGCAATTCTCCTGTTCACTCTAAAAATGGTTAAATTTCACTTTGTGTACAAAGAGTAAAAAATTCAGATTTTCTTTAAAATTTTTTTTTATATCTGGTCTGATTTGTTCATATATGAATCTGATCGATACTGTCACGAATTTATGACATTAGATCTTAACCCTGTATAGTCTGATTTGTTTTTCTTTTATCGAAACAATTGTTTTAACCACCAGTTTACTTTTACAAAAAAAAAGGTTTAAAAATAAAATAATTGTATTCGAGTTTTTCTTTTATAAGCCAAGCCTCCGTTGCGTCGCCGTCGACATCGAAATTTCAAGGACTAAAACCGGTATTATTATTTCGAATTCTATATATAGATAAGTTAAATAGTAAACCTCGACACAAGAAAATCGAATCAAAAATATTTATCAATACTTTGCAACTTATTATATAGCCATATATTATAATCGCAAGTGTACACTTCTCGAGCATTGTGAAAAAATCGATGCGATAAGAGATCGACAGTATCGTTTAAAATGAAAAATCTAATTGTGCTGACGATAATTAAATTAATACATATTACATATACACTGAGATGAAATGCTATAGTACAGAGCATCAGCAAAAAGTAAGGTTAATTCAAAGGCTAACACCAAAGTTTGGTTCACAACGAAAAAAGAGTAGTATTGTTGGAGCAACCATAAAAATATATAAAACAACATAAAAAAATAATCAACTATAGTATGGTTGTCCTAACAATTCTTTTTTTTCGTACACTGAAAAAAAAATTTGTTATTTTCTGAATATTACAAAAAAAAATGTAACAATTTTAAGATTTTCATTTGCGATTGTCACAAAGTTTGATAATATATAATACGTGCATGGCCCTTTCTAATGCAATGTCACACGAACTCGTCAAGTTATATTAGATTGAAAAATCATGCACAATATATATTTACGTTATAATAAGTATACCACACATACCACGCTCTAACTGGTTTTAGAAAAAACAACAACGACAAAAATTATGCGAGCCTTCACCGGTTATTTATTGCGATATTCTAGTCTCGCCAGGAGGGCAAGGATTGATCGCAGTCTGATCCATGAAGTGGCACGCGTATCTTTGCGAGGAACTTGTAAGATTCACCGACTGCAAATGATTTTATAAAATTACTCCTTGACAATTAAAAGGACGCGATCGCCTGTAACGACACAATTTCACGGACGTTGCGCCCGCAGTTATGGATAATAAAACAGTGCATATAACCGATATTTAAGATTGATAGTAATTAACTACCAATTGAAAAGTGCGTTTATATCAATCGTCTTGGGAAAACCGAAGGTTGATTGAGCATGGTACAATTATTGCGTACAATAAAATTCCATGCATATATACAAGACCGAGTGATTTCTTTCAAATATTCGTTAGAACCTATTGTTTCTAATATTAGATTGATTACAAGTGGTAACAGCCAACGATAAACTGTGCGTTATTTAAAATGTTGAGTAGAAGAGTTTTGCTGCTAAGAAGAAATTTGTTTCCGAAATTCCGAAGAGAATTTAGCTGTAGTAAAATTCGAAAAGGCAATGTATATGAATCTGGAAAACCTCCACGTATACTTATCACAGGTAACGTATACACATGTATTTTACATATGTAACACAAATATATATATATATGTATATATATATGTATATATATATATATATATATATATATATATGTGTGTGTGTGTTTTTTTTAATTCCATGATTCGACATTCATGGTCATGGTCCTTTTTCCGATAACAAAATTTCGGCGTACATATTGTATGCCGAAATATATATACAAGGTGTCCCAGAACAGAAGGAGGATATAATTTCAGGAGGCGATTCTTCGTAAAATTTGAATTAAAAAAGTCCTTTACCAAAATTCGATCCGACGCATAGAATTTGAATGGCGAGCTATTGAAGTTTAGAAAAAAAATTACTGTTTTTGCAATAACTCGGTTCATTTTCAACCTATATTAACGAGTGAGGACGCATTTTAAAGATTTTGTCAAGTTCAACAATTCCCCTTTAAGAGCACATTATCTGGGATGAATATTCCGCTAGTTATGGCCTCATAAAGGGAAAAAATTGCCTTTTTTGCGGTTTTTCGCATCTAACTCATTCCGGTAAATAGCTATAGCGAAATATCATATCAACAAAGTTGTAGAGATTGAAAAGTCGAAGAATATGCATCCTCACACGTTTCGTTTCGATAAAAATTGAGTCCGTGAGGAGACGTTAAATCTCAGAAAATTAGTGAAAAACGCGCTCCATCAATGTCAAATCCATTTTTCGTCAATTTATTGGCATTCGAATTTGGTAAATCGTCTTTTCATAAATCTATTTATTTGAATCGTCAGCATTTTTTTCACTGTAAAATGTATAATAGAATAAAATGCGTGCACCAAAGATGTTGTTAAAAATACGTACAGAAATTATGCGAATTCTTTTATAGCAATATATCCGAATTTTTGATATAAATGTAAATTGCAGGTGGATTAGGACAATTGGGAACGGAATGTGCAAAATTATTAAGGAAACATTACGGTAATGAGAGCGTCATATTGTCGGATATCATTAAACCGAATTCAGAGAATCAATCGGATGGACCCTTCATATTCGCCGACATTTTAGACTTTAAAGGACTTCAAAAAATTGTTGTCAATTACAGAATAGATTGGCTAATTCACTTTAGCGCTCTTCTCAGCGCTGTTGGCGAACAAAATGTACCATTGGCTGTGAGAGTAAATATCGAAGGTAAGTGAAAAATCGGTAAATCAATAAATTCAAAATGTTATAAAAATCGCTTTTATCGGTTTTTTATATCCGCGAATTAATTTTATCGATACTTTTGCAAGTTACATTTAATATGGTCTTTTTACTTCCTTGATCTTACTTCCTAGTTTCGATCATAAATGTTTTTTTATTGTACCTGCTTCTCTTTTGTCATTTGAATTTTGAACTAATATATCATATAGAATTAGAATATTATTTTATTTCTGTATGTAAAATATGCATGAAATATTTTAGATTTTATTATACTCATAACAAAATTATTATACAAGCCAATGTGAATTTCCTCATTATTAATATTATTGATTTCAAGTAAAAGAGTTTTAGAATGTAAACATACCGATAATTTGAAGTATAATGTTAAATTTATTTCAAAATAAAGGTAACCTTATTTCCCGTATATTTTAGTACATATTTTTTATTGTCGATTTCCTCGTCCTTGAATGGATATACAATTTCTGTCAGTGCGTTTGCAATTATTGCATGAAATCAATAAAATATCCACGTTTATGAAGATGTGCACTTATGACTAATAGATCATATTGTTTATATATTCGATCTTCGTGATTCATAAATGCTATAATCCTGTAATGTATATTTTACCTATATATATTGAAAGCAGAATTGTTCACATGATGAAGTAAATATGTTTGCTCGAGTTCATGTTTTTAAACCAGAAAATTAAGTAAATCATTTTTTAAATTGATAATTACATAAATGGACTAAAAAAACTTTATGTGAAAAATAAATAAATGAAAATGAATATTAACTTTATAAATAAAAGTTTCTTTGACTAAAATAAATATTGTTTAAAATTAAGAACTCTTTTTTTAAATAAATAAAAAAATAAATTATAACTGAAACTACCTTATTTAATGTCCTAAAGTAAAATTAACTCAAATTTAATCAAATTAATAAATATCAATAAACCACAAATATCGAATATTTATTTTATATAATTAATATATATAGTTAAAAAATAAACAATCGAAGCATGTACCTCTATATTTTATTGGAAAAGACGAAACACGTTACACTTTCTCAGTTTTCAGACACGGAATTCAATGTTCCTGTTGCATATATATATAGAGTGTAAACTTCGTTAAAGAGACAAATTTTGTTGCAACCGCCGTTTCTGCTTCCTGTTTCTCCGGCTAATTCAACGTATGCACGCATATAGATAACAAAAAATTCACGCAAAAAAAAAACATAAATATACTTTTCGTTTGTGGAAAAACAACAATATGACTGAATAAAATTGTTTTTATTTGAACAAGGTTATACTTACTAATACAAAATATTTTGAACGTTGATTGCCTTAGTTGTTCGGATAATGCCACGGGCAATGCATGTCATTATGAGCAAAATTATAAACAAAACGTTTTTGCATGTTTTGCGAAGATTTTGTTTTTTAAGAAAATCTATTGATATATAGATCATATATATTCTTCTTTGCATACGTATATAGATGTAGCTTCAGGCTAAGATATATACATATCTGAAGAATCATTATATATCGTGTGCTGTGATCGGTAAAGAGTGACTTATTCTGTTTTGTAGTTTACAAAACGGTAACTGATTTTAAGATTTGTATAATTTGTCTTTAGGTCAAATTTACATAATTAGTATTTAATGAAACATAATTCGTCGTTGAAAAACACGGCATTTCGAATCACCTATCGAAGGAAATGCAAATAAAGAAGAAAAATTCATCAGTTATGCGACCATAATGAACATTGAATATTATAAAAAAGTTAAAATTCAATAGTAAACAGAAAAGAATGATTTTATTATGGCATTAGAACAAAATAATATTGGAATCTTGCACAGCCATTTTTCATTGTACGGAAATATTTCGAAATGGATTCAACTGAATAAAAAGAAATGAATTTAGTTGTAACGAAACGAATTCGTATCTATATACTTCTGTATATTCCAATGTATTACAATCCACGAATAATATCTGTAAAATAAGATCTATACTTTTCAATACATTCTAATTAAAAAATAATATTTCCAAATTCAATTATATTCACTTAAAACTATAATAATCCAAAATTACGTAATTTTAACTGTATATGAATAATAATTATACTTGGATTAATTAAGAACTTTGATTGGTTGTAACTGAATTGACACTGTCGAATCCATACTAATATATTTTGATTTGCTACGTTGTTATAATTTGTAACATATAAGAAAAAAAATCAATATTACAAAAATTGTTAAGGTACAAATGGTTTAATTGTGATAAACGTCATACCTACAAAATTGATAAACCCTGGATCAGAAAGATACTAATAATTCCAAATCAAAACCTGGTTAAATTCGAGATCATTTTTGCAATCTTATTTGGAGCTATATTCAAAGCAAATAATTCAGAAATAGGTTCAACCTGTTTTTATTACGTCAAATCTAAATACGTTAATAATTATTTATTATTTTTGTTCACTATTAAAGACATAATTTCCATAAGTGACTGGTGTATAACAATAACCAATTATCTTTAAATTTAAAAAAGTACACGGTTCTCTGTTTTTCGAATGGTCTCGACATTTTTCGTATCAACTATGCTATTAATTCAAATCTTGTAGTAGAGCTCTTCTGGAAAGGATCTGGGCTTCATTATTAGCAGCACATTATCATTTAGAAAACCCTTAAATTATGTTTATCAATAAATCGTTCAAATCACTCGCCTGTCTTTTCAGGACCTTTACTACTGATACTGCAGCTATATAATAAATTTATTTAAAGCTTTAGTGATCTCAATTATTATGTGGATCAGTAACTTGGTCATCATATACTCAATGCGATATTTATATATTGGAATCTGTATTTACAGAGGAGATTTTACTATATGTACTACTCTGCTGTAAATCGAATGCGTCGGTTGTAGATATTGGTTTTGAACCGTCCTTTTACAACATCAGATGTAAGGCAATGTTTACCTTTTATAATCTACAATAATTTTGCAACAAAATTCATTAGCGGATTATATACATCTACTGTGATTTGTGATATATATATGTGTGTGTGTGTGTGTGTGTTAAAAAAAGTGAGAAACATAAAAGGACGCTGCGTCGCTTTCTCTAAACTCCTATAATAAAAAGAAGAATAAAAGTAAGGAATTGTCGCGCCGAGAAAAAAGGAATTTTACTTTCGTTGTATAATTGTTCGAAATTTTCACGTCGGAAAGTGTTGCTGGGAGAAAGTAAATTGCGCGTACTTGGCAGAAGTTAATTACAGCTCGAAACATCGACGACGCTTGACACATTATTGTCGCGTCGCCGAAGCGTAATTAATTAATTTATTATTCAACTAAACAACAATTCGCTGTTGTTCCGGACGCATTTATAGGCACCCTGCCATTTGTTGGTTTATAGGAATGCACAACGTCATGGAGTTGGCCAAACAGTACAATTTAAGGATTTTCGTGCCTTCGACGATCGGAGCTTTTGGACCGGATTCACCTAGAAATCCCACTCCGAACGTCACCGTTCAACGACCCCGAACAATTTATGGAGTCAGCAAGGTTCATGCCGAACTTCTTGGGGAATATTACCACCACAAATTCGGCCTGGATTTTCGATGTCTTCGTTTTCCGGGCGTGATAAGCAGTGATCCCCCAGGTGGTGGTACTACAGGTAAAAAATCTTTGTTTCGTTTGTCGAACAGGAATTAATTGAGACATCCATTTATAATTCATATAAGCTCGTTTGATTGCGTGGAATTTGATTATAAGCGCATCTCTTTTTTAATTATTTAGTTGTTTGCGTCCTGATGAATCGGTATATCTTTCATGGCCCATTCACGTCCCTCTTGAAAATATATCCATCAGGATGAACTGGAGTCCAGCTGGATCCACCTAAACTTCAGTTTAATCCGTCCATTAGTATATAGATTCGTACTGCAACTTTTAAATTTCATTATTATAGCAGATAATATCTTCAAGTATAACTCGTTGAATAATTATTCTATGTCACTTACAAAACGTAGGTCGACATAATATTCACGAAATGTCATTTGAATGGTTGCATCCTCCATATGAACTTGGTTACTGTGTACATAAGGGCATCGTTTCAAATTCAGCAAGCTTAATGTTTTATCATATAAATGTATCATTGGCTCTCGGTTTACTTATCCCATCACATTTTGGAGTTTCCCTTGAGAAATCCAGGGGATTTGTCGCATTACTTCTTTGACGAACACTTTTATGTCCAGATATTATAGAACAGTGTTGTCACACACCATTATTATAAGCGTTATATAACAAAATTTGTATAACAAAATGTAGCGTTTTATAAATTATTTTGTCCGGATTATAATCAAATATCTTGGAGTATATGTTTTTCTGCTGAGTTCTTCATTGCACAACAATGCGGGTAAAATTGGCATTCATGGCTGCAGATGCAAAGAAATGTGGCAAACCGTACATTCGAATCGGATGTAATAAAATAAATAAAAATTGATAATGTTTTGCAATTACCAACACCACACCTGACATCATCCATGATATGACAGATGATATATCGCATAATAATATGTAATTTTAAACAGGATATTGATGTTATATTGAGGAAGTGTCGAATCAAAGATATTACTCGTATTTTTCAAACTTCTCTTAAGCGTAATGTAAATAAATATTTTTAAATCTACGGATATATATATAAGAATGAATATATATTTAAATATGCTCATTAATTTTGGCAGGTATACGTATATATATATATGTTCCTCATTTCAGTATACTGTCGATCGAAACTACATACATGTAGACATTCACATAAAAAGTTCTTTTACGTTTTATTGCACGTATATAGTGATTTTCGACAAATCGACATCACGAACCGAAAAACAAGCTCGTTGTTCCTGCGAAATCTTCGTTTTCCAGGGAAGTAGAGCACGATGCACCATATAGTTTACATTCACGGTTAAAGTAATTGTGAAATAACGTAATCTATCGAACGTAATTAGGGAACCGTAAACTAAGCGTGAGATCGTGCTCCGGTCTCGTCTGCTCCTTCATGCATGAAGAAGAGCTAAAGCTCATTTCTCCTATGGCAAGGGAAGAAATCACAAAAAAAGTGAAATTATAAGAAAGTATATATATATATACATCGCGAGTGACCCGATCACTTAACTGAATTTTCACCGGAATAGAAGTTTGGGGGCAATTTAATAAAATTACCGTCACATATATGACAGTCATTCGCATCGTGCCAAACATTCATCGCGGTAAACTCTAATATAAAAATATAAATATGTGAAAATATTATTTTATGTATCATTCCAGTAAACGAAAAATGATTGAAAGTTCAAATGTTGAATGAAGACAGTTTTTATTTTTAATGACAATTCAACTATAAGTCAAATTATTTTCATCACCAAATGTGTTGACTCATGATCTACCTAGAATGATTCGAAATTGAAAATTGAATAATTGGCACGTTTTTAAAAATTCATATTCAAATTTAATGATTTTGTCGATTTTTTGTTTTATTTTGTTACGAAAAAAAGGCTCGTTTTTTTTATTATTATTTTAGTTTAATCGATGACGTGTGTCGAATCTACTATTACATTTTGAAAGCAATCGCTCAAATCGTTTTTGAGACAACCAGGAGACAAATTAGAAAGCTAGGCGCTCCGGTGCAGGAGGGTCTTTTATAACTGCTGCTTAACTTTCCTACGACTTCCAATATTGGGAAATCGCTTTACCCAGCATATTCTCTGGGCAAATTTGTGAATCAATTTATGCAAAAAAAATTGATTTTTTCAAACACATTATACGTGATGACTGCCTGAAGGATTGGGACGTATTCGCTGGTATGTAAAATCATTTTCTTCGCGTGTAATGGAGTCCTTACTGAAAATTCCCATACGTTGTTTTTAGAATCAAAAAAATATCACCAGAATTTTGTTCATTCCAAAAAACAAAATTTTCGTTCACATGGAATCCCATATCGGAGTTTCTTCTCTTTCATTTCCACAGTCGAGAAACTCCATTTTTCTGCCCTTGTTACATAAAATATACAATATACGAGGAGACTCGATCGGATAGAAGTAGTGCAACGTGTGTGGAAAGTATACTGCATTTCTGATACTCTGAGAGGATATCATTTGCTATGTAGGGCGCATTAAGGGGTCGGAACTGTCGGAAGATGGGACTGTTGATTTCCGAGTGTGTGAATCTTATACGATATTCTACGTAATGAAAACAGAAAAATGGAGTTTTGTTATCCCTTTGCAGATAATACATTATTATTATTATCATCGTTCTTAAAGAAGAAGCGGATTATTTTGCATGCGTTTTACATACAAATTTACTCTAAGCAACATAGGTGTAATCTATATAATACTTTATACAATAATATATAATCGTTTTTAAATTATAAAAATCAATTTAAATAGTTTAAAATAATGCCTGAAATATTGTGAAATGTATATATAGTGCAGGCGATGATTTTTTAATGAGCGATCTAATTTGTACAGATTATGCGGTCGCAGTGTTCCACGAGGGCTTGCTGCACAAAAGATACGAATGCTATCTGGAACCTCATACGAGGCTTCCAATGATGTACATTGACGACTGTTTGTCGGCCCTGTTCCAGTTTTTGAATGCCCCGAACGATAATTTGCGAAGGCGTTGTTATAACGTAACTGCCATGAGTTTTACACCGGCGGAGCTTTTTTCCGAAGTTAAGAAACACATCCATGACCTACGAATCAGCTACAAACCGGATAGTAGACAGCACATAGGTGAGCCTTTTCTCAATTAAAGTCATTAATTGTGTCAGTTACTTTTATTGTTTTGTACCACATATATATATATTGTATAGAGAAACCCACCAAGCTTCTATAAAATTACACAATGTACATATGCTATAAAACCGAGAGTGCGTTCTTGACATCTTTTCTTCTTAAAATTTTCTATTTTATAGATATATGCACTCTAATGAATAGAAAGGGATTTAAAAGAATAAAGAGTGATTCTTTTATTCAATCTTTAATTTTTTTATCATCGCCTTCATTCCACTTTGCGAATAAATAACGCCCTGGTAAAAAGTGGGTAGAATCGTATAGAATCGGATTCCAATTCTATCCGGATTTTAAAGAAACTGATAGAAATGTATAGAAAATGTATCCATTTTTATCCGTTTCTTTAAAATCCGGATAGTATTGGAATCCGATTCTATAAGATTCTATCCACTTTTTTATCAGGGAATGCAAACCCAGTAAACGAAAACGCATTAAAAGTTCAAAATACGAATTGAAATGAATGCATGTACGCTTTATGTGAATTCGTTTTCAGTCGTTTTAATACATGCTTAATTCACTTTGATTCGTTTGAATTCGTTTTTATAAATTTCAATGAGTTTTAATTGTTTACTGGGATATATATCAAAAATGGATTTAAATGGATTTAAATGGATTCAAAATTTAATCCATTTCATTACATTTCTATGCATCTCAATTCTATATATTTTATTTTTTTTTTTTTTTTTTTTTTTTTTTTTTTTTTTTTTTTTTTTTTTTTTTTTTTTTTTTTTTTTTTTTTTTTTTTTTTTTTTTTTTTTGTTTTTAAAATGATCGAGAATTATAATTTATAAATGTATTCAGATTTATGCATTTGAATGTATATACCGGTTTAATAATTTTTATTTATAAAATTAGATTGAAATGTATTCATATTATTGATAAATTATTTTTGGATTTGAAAGCATTCAAAATGAACAAGAAAAAAAGAGATTAAAAATGACGAAACGAATGCATTGTACCAATAATATATTCAAAATCAGATTCGATTAAATCCGATACAATCCGAAACCGTCCGAATTAAGTTTATATATAATATATACTGTGACAATCTGTCATCTGACAATGACATAACGTTTGATACATATGAAAGACTTAATTGTAAAATGCAATAATAATATAAATAAATAATTATAGTGCACTTAATAACGTAAAACTGAAGTTATCATTGTTTCTAAAAAGGTCTTAGAAAGATTTATTTTTTACATCCTTCGATTATTTTATGACATTCGATTTGTGATCTCTGAAGCCTTTTTTAATACGTCAGAATGATAATTATATATTTCACTGTCACGTTATTCATATATGATACTATCGAACGAATGTTTTATATACCACAGAACCTGAATCAAAAAACATACAGAACACTTTTTTTGGTTCAAAAATTTTATTAAAAATATGGAGGACAGTCTACTTACAATGTCATAGATTAAAAATTATTTAAAAATTCATACAGAAAATGGTGTAAAATTACTGTAAAATAAATATATATATATTCAGCATAATACTTCATTATTGTAATCTATTTTTAAGCTATATTCTGTACGATCTTTTTCATTAGTTGGATTCATTATTATTCAATTAAAAATAATGTATTTATTAATTGTACACGTTGTAATTGAGGTTCACATATTTTTAATCACCTTTTAATCAAAAAATTAAATTTCTCTAGTGTTCTATATGTTTTTTGAATCAGGTTCTGTGCTATTTTATCGGCAGGGTAAATATAAAAGGTGAGATAGAAATTCAAATACAAAATTGAAAAATATGAGCTTAGTAAAAACAGCGATTAACATAGATTTTGGTCTGCCATATTGTATCCGCCACATTGAATTTAGAAAACCTGACAATGGATTTGTAATTCAGCTATCTTCAGAGGCAGATCAAATTTTACGTGTCAACACAGACTGAAACGGATTGGAAAATCGATTCTGATTAAGTCGGGTTAGTTTGCCCTTTAAACGAATGAGAATTGAATCACCAAAACCGAAATTGACAACGAATTTCTGAAGTTTTGAAATTATTTTTAATGATATATACATTGAACTGAACTGTATGTAGATTTTCGCAATAGATATATTTCAACGCTGTGAGTCGGAGTAATATATATTTTTAAGAAATATGTAGTAAGATTTTTATAAAATGGAACGAGATGTAATGTTTTTAAGCCAACTTATAGTACATATATAAATTATATATAAATATAATTTGAAACAGTTTAATTCGACTTTCGAGAATGTGGGCATTTTGATATTTCCAGACACCTTTTATTTATAAAACTTATTAATAGTTTATTATGCTTTTAATATATATCTAATAAATGTTTTTTCAGGTACTTATTTTACCTATTCTATTAAAATATGCAACATTGTTTAAATTTAATTTAGAGCTCTCTTAATGAGAATTAAGTATACAAAATTTATATAAGATTTCTTTTTGAAATGTGCAGCTAATACATGGCCAGAAGTGTTTGACGACAGCGAAGCTCGTAATGACTGGGGATGGCAACATAATTATGACATGGAGAAGCTTGTTGCAAATATGATTAACGATGTCAGTGAGAACTTCCTACCGAAGTACCACCGGCTCTCAGAAGTCAGCAGCTACGTATAATATTAGCATTAGAAAGCTTCAAATTTGTACTTAATTTATTAATATATTCTCGTAAATTCGTATTTGACAATCGAGATGTATGACGCCACCTATTCGAAATCTGTACAAAAATATAATAAACTAACTTTTAATAAATCGTCTCAAAAGTCATCGTCGTAGTCGTCCTCGTTTAGAAGTGCTTCGATATTGACAGGCGCCTTTATGATACTCTTTCGTTCTACAGATTTAATTTCTTTTTTCACTTTAACGTTCCTCACTGGTGTGCAAACTTCCGAATACGAAACCTGCGTATTTTCTATTTGTGTACTGCCGTTTTGTGTCATATTCATACTTGTATCTGCTAATATGTCGTTTGCTTGTTCTTCTTCTGCAATGAAACAGTTTTTGGACTTAGATCTAATAGATCTAACAGATATTTTTAATAAAAATCCTTTTGTCAGAAAAAACATTGTATTACCTTTAATTGCTTCTTTGTTATAAATCGCTCTGCTTTCCATGAAATAAGCATTGGGATGAAGAATTGCCTTTTCAGGTTTCTGCTGATGTAAAACTTCAAAATACTTTTGGCAAGCTATATTATAGTGACCACCCTTAGCTAATTGTGCAATGTCTGCAACATCTACCAAACCAACCATACATTTTTACATTTTTATTTTATTTTTTCATGAAATATGTAATATTTATAAATAAGTAAAGTTAAAAGTAGAGACTTGCATTCGACCAGGAAGTACAAGCTCATTACTTGTCTCTCACAACTCTATGAATGATCATTTTACATTATTTGTTTATTTACTACTATTTATACTTGAAGAAAATTAAAAAAAAAAAGATTGATTGTGCATATTTTTACAAGCTCTTCTTTTTCTTTCTTGAACCTTATTATGGCTCATGAAATTATTTAAATTTAATAATGATAATAGTAAAAAAAAATATACAAACATACCTGGAGGAGATATTTTACATGCACTCAACTTCTTTTTCAATAAATCAGAGTCCATGTGTCTGTACGGGCACCCATGATGATCACCGGCTCCAACAGCTGTAGTTATTATTTTTGTACATCCCATTGGAGTATAGTTCAACATTCTTCCTTCTTTTCCAAAATTATGTCTGATTTGATATGCATATCTTTTGTAAAAGTCATCTTCAGTTCTGATTTTCGTCATTTCAGTTTTCCAGAACTGCAACGCATCATCCAATGTTACACCAATGCCTTTCAAGAATAAACCATATTGCTGACGTCCACCATTTTTTAAGTGATGTTGTTCTCGGAAAACATCATGAAGTGTCCGCATACATAAGGGATACGAGATCTTGGACAACTGTTAAAAATTGTTTTAATGATTTAAAGCATAAATATTCTAAATAGAATTATTAAATATTAATAATTAAGTAGTTAATGTAAAATAAAATGAAAGGAATAAAATCTACAATACTTACGTCATCCAGTTTATCAATTGGAGTACTTTCTGAATTCCACACAATACGATTCATACCCTCGAAACAGCCAGGTAAAACTTTTAAGAAATTTTGAAGTCTATCATCATTTAAATTTCTCAAAACAAAGGCCTGTGCCGTCTGTTCGAATAAAATAAGCATTTATTAGTATGAAGAAAATTATTAAAATTTAAGGCAAGTAAAACTGTGCAAACAGTCTATAAATATTTTATTATTTCCAGTTGTAATTTATGACACTAAATTAATTCCTTCTTAACAAACCTTTAGTTCTGCTATTAGATGCTGCCTAAAATGTGTTACAAAAACAGAAACAAGCTCGGATTGGGGAACATAAGCCTCGCCTTTATGAACAAAAACTTTTCGATCACACACAAGATCCACCACATCTTCGAAAGGCAATTTATAAAAATCTACAAAATCTACAGAGGTGTCCTTTAGAGATGAAGAGTAAAGCTCTTCTCTATATTTTCCCTTTTCTTCTTGTGAAATCTGTAAAATTATCATTTATAAATGAATAGATAAAATGATTTATTATATACAAAGAATAGAACAAAAATTTAATATAAATGTAATGAACATCTAATAGCAAGGCAGTTTCAAAACAGAAAAGCTTAATAATCATTTAAAATATTTTCATTTTAACTTCAAAATATTATAAAGTCTTAAAATTCTCATTACCGGAGAATAGTCAAAACCATTTATCGATAGAAATTTCTTGAATCCTTCTGTATCTAATGCACTAAATCTCCATTTAAAAAGCTCAGTTTCTTGGGTAACCATGTATCCTTGTAAATCTTCTTTTTGACAGTACGAAAGTCTTAGAATAAAGTGTGATATATGATCCTTCCTCCTCGCCTCTAGGTCTGCATCAGTATGCGTACTACATCCTTTTTTATTTATAAGTTTTTCAAAGGCAGGGTAACCTTCTTTTTTCAACGCATTCTTCAGAGCATCTCTATATTCTTCTGGAGTTTTTAAATCTGGTTGAGCACTGACATTTTCAACTAATTGAAGAACTGAAATAAATAAATATTTGAATAAAAATTTCTCCTTTTGATTAACCAATCAGAACTAGATTTTTAACTACTTTCAATTGCAAAGGTAAAACTATGTTAATTACGTGATTAAAAAGCTTATTCTACAAGAGTGAAACGTTTCTTCAACTAATAAGTTGAATTTAATAATCATAATAATAATAATTATAATAATATAATGGAATAATTATTTTGAACCAAGAAAAATATATTAAATATTGTCCATTCTTCATGACTCTTTGACAGTATAGTCACTGCAATAATCGAGTGTTATGTTTATCACACAGTCGAAGTGACATGAGAATGCACCAGACTCTGAATAAGTTTCATAAACCACCATTATATTATCAATACTGTTTTGTAAATATGTGAATTCAAAAACAAGCATAGAAAATTAAAGACCTAATATTTCATGTAAGCAGTTTTATAAATTAAATCAATATCTTACTTTTCTGTCTTTCTAAAGCAAAGTCTTGAAATTCAATTAGTGATACTTGACCAATTGGTGGTTTTTTATACATTTGCAAATCATGAGGATAAATTTCCAAGAGTTTGTTCACTACTTTTTTCACTGCACGTTTTCTTTTCGGTGTACAATCCATTTTTTATTAATTCAATATAATTAAATAACACTTAACAAGATTTTAGTTTTAACCTCTAATTCTAAAATGTAATTCTTTATATTTTATATTTACAACTATAATAAAATCACGAAAAAAATGACAAGTGCTTTACGACACGCGGACAACAACAACTTGTTGCCGCCATGTTGGGAAAGTTTTCGCGCGTTTTTACCCCTCCATTGGCAATTCTGAAGAATCAAAAGAGAGAACACGAACAGTTTCTGATTCGTGCATTATGGTCCACCCGGACCCGGTCCAAATCAAACGACGTTTTTGATTGATGGGTATACACCATGGTATACATACATGATTAATATATATGTATAGTTGCTGCACGCATGTTGTGCTTACACATAATATTTTTACAAATAAAAAATAATATACATAATAATTATAATATATTAGAATATCATGGAAAATATATAGGTATAATTTTAATTTTCCTGTTTGCTTCATCTATGGCAGAAATAATATAAAATATAGTTATATTTATCGTTTTTACTCAACGTACATACTTATATATATATTTGTTTTTTTTTTCATAAGGATGGCAGATGAAATTTTCTATGCATGTACTTATAATTATAATTGTGTATATAAATAATATTTATAATACTAATTTTTATAGTATGTACTGATGCTCTTCAATATTCATATAGAAATTCACTTTTAATGGAAGTACAAAATTTATCAGGTTTAATATTTTATTATATAAGGGCGATCTGCAGGTACTTTATATATTCTTTATATATATAATTATGTTGTCAAAATGACTTCAAAGTTTATAAGTCTGATAAATTTATTGGTATATGTAAAATATTGTACAAATATTGTAATAATATTAAATAAATTAATTAAAAACATATTATAAGTAATATCCCAGACATTTTTAGCAATGATGAAATTAATGGTTCTGTTCGTATTTTCCAGTATATGCAATATGTATACCAAGGCAAAGCACTTGAAGTACAAAAACATAACTACGTTTAAACTAATAATATATATTTTATAATTATATATATATATATATATATATATATATATATATATATATATGTATATATACATATATGAAATATACTGCCATTTACAAGGTGAATTATATTTTATACAACCATTCAATTTAAAATAATATTCAATGGCAAAAATCTAATTAATATTTACATCTTTGATTATTCTTTCACCTTTCCTCGTGTAGATTCTGAAGGTAATGAGGACAAGTTATCATCAGTATAATCGAAATTAATAATTGATACTTTGTGTACATTCGTTTTATAATGTTCAATTCGATGTAAAACTTTTGAAATTGTACGAAATTCATCTATCGTCATATTTGGTTTGTCAATGGTTTGTTCATCGAACAAGCTTGGCTTTTCCGGATACATGGAATCTCCAGGTAAGACTTCAACATGACCATCTTTAAGTTTTGCGATGACCTAGAAATAATGTATAAAAATTTGCACTTTCAAAAATTAATTATAAAATTTACTGTTATAAAATGATATATATATATTAATAAAATTACAGGAAAGTTCATAGTAACTCCTTGTTTACTTTGTTCGGTTGCAAATTTTAATAAATATTCAAGTTGTCGAAAGTTTGATATCTTTGAAGCATCATATTGTTGAGGTGGTGCCATCCACTAGATTTGTAAAAAACACACAGAAGAAAGTTAAATATTTTCAATTGCTTCACATATAAATTGCTTTAAATATATATATTATATATATATTCATTTATGTAATTAATATTGATGCACAAACAATTAAATCTTCCATTTCCTTCATATCGTGTTTTGCATTTGGAATATGATCCATACATGCAAGAAAAAAAACAGCATTGAAGCGAGCTTTAGTTTTGAAAATAGAAGGTGTTAACCAATTACTCCATTCGTGAAGTCCCCACAAATCTGGATAGCATCCAAGATTTTTACATAAACCATAAAATTCTGATGCATCACTGTGAACTTTATGTTGCCAAGATTCAAGCTCATTTTGTGAAACT
>JAPYZR010005561.1:0-10677 GCA_030522945.1 Trichopria nigra
CCCGAAAAGACCCCACTCTCAAGCAATCGGTGCTGACAGTTAGCGAGTATCAAAGTAAGTAATACAATAAAGGCCGATATCGCCAATATCGATCGCCGCTAATATAGATCACTGTATCATCCGCTCGAATTACAGACATTGATATATCGATCGCTGATATAACAAATCATATACATATCGTCACCTTACAACACATATATTCTAGAACAAACAGTATGTATTAAAAATTAGAAGTGTAGAATTATTTAATACGACTTTGGGTTTTTATTGTGTCATTTTCAAACTTTTACATTTTTAATTTTCTTTTCATTCAACATGTTTCAATGCAACTTTCTGGTCTAATCCTATTGGGATCTGACATTATTAGGCGCTGTTTTTATGATGATTTTATGATGCTGACTACAATGTTAATATACATACATATTTTGTTCACATAAATATAGTCTTAATATAAGTTGTGCGGTGGTCTTATATATTTAAGTTACAGTCTTTAAGAAAGGATAACAATGATAGTTTGCATACTTCAGTGCTTGGTTTCGATAATAGTTTGAGACAGTCGTACAGGGTAATTATATTTAATATATTTAAGACCGTTTGTTAGCGATTGACGTTTATCATTGTACATAGGGCATTGCCAAAATACATGGTTAATGTCTTGAGTTTCGTACCCCCATTATGCGCTGTTGTCGGCGAATTCCCAAGCTTACAACCGCCATATTGGCATAAGGCCCAATCATCTTTCTCCAAATGAAAGCTTTGATTAGTTCGCAAATAGGCCACCGGCTCATGTCAGTTCACAATAAATTTCAGAACGTTTAAAAAAAGACAACAAATCGAAATATTCGATGATACGTTGACATTTTTGGAAAGTCGATTTGGAATATTAATCTGTTAACGACGTTGTAATAAAACTAAATAAACTCCAAGTCATGTAGCTGAACGTTCAATGAACGATTTCTCAGGAGGAGTTCGAAGTAACGAAATGGAAGAATTAGGGCGACTGATGGGCCCCCGAGCATATATATTACTTTGTATCTAAACCATTGTGCTTCATTTTGACCAAGGGTTGTCAACCCTAGTCCCATCCTTAAATAATAAAAATTACAATATTGCATTTTCTATATTTTACATCAAAAATATTATTTATTAAAAAAATCTTAAATGATAGTTTATGCACCCCAAAAGACCCCAAGACGACCCACTTCGGCACCCGGTCATCGACACCCGTAAATATTAAATATATATTCATATCTCGTCGTTTTTTTACTTTTTGTTTTTTACTACACACGTGACGCTAGACATAGATTCATGATTCACGTTGTAAAATCATGTTGTTTGCATAAATAATGTACGTTGTTAAGCATAAGTCAAGGATGTTATGTTTCATTATGAAAAAATCCCTATATATAGTATTTTTCATTTTCATTTCATTTTAGCAAGCGAAGGGTAATAAAAAAACAGCTTCGTTGTTTTTTTTTTTTTTAAAGAATAACACACCTAGCAAACAAAAATGTATTGAAATGAATTCGAAAGAGTGAAAAAATCGTTGTTTTTTTTTTACCCGAGTAAAAAAACAAACAATGAAAGGTGAAAAATTAAATAAAAAGGGATTAAAAAGAATAAAAAGGATTTATTTTCTTAAAATCCAAGTTTGGTTTGTTTAATCATATTTTTTACCGCTCGCGCAGTACAATTTTTATTTGTATATATTTGCATAAAATAATCCATGATTAATATTTTGAAACTAATTTCTATGCGTTTCAATACATTTGAATTCAAAAATGAATGCCCATAAATGAAATTGTGTGCTTGTTCAATTCATCCAAAAATAATAATAACATACAATTAAAACGACTTAAGCTAATCTTTTTTGTTTATTTAAGATGAATTGAGATAAATTATTAAGTATAGATACAAATTCACTTCGTTTATGACTGAATTCATTTTGCATCCGATTTTTGTACGCTGGGCACGTCCTTGGTAGTTACGGGGCCGTTACTAGAATACATATATAAAGTTTAGCATTGTCTCTCAAGAATCCATTTTGAAATGTTTTGGGATATCCTAATCCATAATACAGTTAAACACAAAAGAAATGAAATGCGTTTTGTATGTCCTATAACAAAATTCAAATTGATCGACCAGAAATAACGGTTCGAAATACGTATGTTACTTGTAAACAGAATTAACGATCAATCTTTCCCTATATATATATATATATATATATATGTACGTTTGATTCGGTGCACAAATGTTCCCAATGCGAATTGGTATGTTCTCTCATTGATTGGTGTGTTTATTCATATTCGTATTACTGAATATATATATATAGTCTCTATATCTGTATAATGCAGATAAGTGAGTGCTCTGATCGTCCCGGATCGTGGCAGTGCTTTGGCTCCAATTGCTCCGAAGGTTTACACTTTTGCATGACGATCTTATGCAACGCTCCATTTTATATGTATACTATTATGTTCCTGTTATGCATTGCCCTATACGTCTATTTTTAGATCCGATAGCGTGTCGTTGCATTCGTGTGTATACACTCAAATCAGTTCTGCGAGAGTGTGTATACACGTGTATGGGAATATCATTTAATAAGACTGGCGTTTGCCAATTATTGCACTGGGATCGCGCATAAAACACTTGTCATCGAATTTTTAAAATGTGGCGTTTTTCTTCACACAAGAAGCGAGGCCAACGCAATCAGCATTGTCCGACAGCGACATAATTTTGCATTTGAATAGACGCAAAATTTTGGTTGAAATTACTACACTCGCTTCCCTTCTTCGTTTTGTAGGTCGTGGTTGGTTGGTGGGCATATAATTACTCGGATGTTGGGTAAAATAGTAAATATATTTTCTGTGTTCGTCATAGTGTGTAACAAAAACAAAAAAAAAAAAAAAAAAAAAAATGGAAAAATAGTTTTGTACGATGTGGCAATTCTTAAACACGTGAACGTATTGTACCATAAAATTATGTCAAA
Source organism: Trichopria nigra (assembly GCA_030522945.1). Classification (NCBI taxonomy): domain Eukaryota; kingdom Metazoa; phylum Arthropoda; class Insecta; order Hymenoptera; family Diapriidae; genus Trichopria; species Trichopria nigra. The sequence continues at coordinate 2,987 of JAPYZR010005561.1, forward strand.
AGGATAAATACTCGTTTCTTTTCTTTTTAATTGATCTAGTTCTTATATTATCCTCTTCAATTAAATGTTTCATATATCATTTCAACATTTGAAATTTTCAAACGCCTATTTTTGTGCATCACTTTTATACAGGATTAAAAAAGGTAACTTTTGCGCATAGTATGGAAAACGATCACGTTACGTGCAAAAATCGATGAAAAAAAGTCCTACTTCACATACGCCAGTAGGAAAAAAAATTTTGAAAATACTACATCTTTATTCAAACTGAAATTTGAGGTTAGTTTGACACTATCGTTCCCTCCGTTCATATTAACGTTCGATGTAATATAAAGGCAGTGTTGCCAAATTAGGTCTCGGATAAAATCGTTAGTTGTGTCAAGTATATAAAAAAAAAAATAAAAAATTAAACGTAATTTAAAAATAATTATAAATATATAAATCGGAAAATAAACATATACCAATTTATTAAAAAAACATTCCATTTCTCGAGATAAAAAATAAATGTCCGTAGCAATGGCAACCCTGCTTGAGCACCGGGGGTCCAATTAAAAAATGATTTTATTTTTTATTGATTAAATAAAAGGAGAGAAATAATATACATATATCTTGCTACGTTCAACAAATTCAATGATTATTTCAATTCCCGTGATTTTTATTTACATTACATTTGTATTCGTCGATACATATACTCAAAATATCGAAGTAGAACACACATCGGCACCTAAGAAAATACACGTTTTGCCCGCAAGAATTCTCCATTCTCCGGGAACTGACGTTTTATGTTTCGAGTTTAAAAGCCGGTTTTCATTAGCACAATGTGAATATTCAATGTCTTTAACGAATTTCTTAAAGGACAACTCGTCATCGCACGTAAATAATCTTTTCCACTTTGTTTGTTTATAAGCAGATTCTATAATTATAAAGATGTAAATTTCAATGTCAACCATATCGCGATCGTTGCTTATTCATTCATATCTGATAGATTGACGTAAATCTACATGAATGTCTGTGCGTGTGCGTTTATTCGCTTAAAAATATAAACAAATGTTTTCAATTTTGTACGCAAAATAATCGACTTCCGAAAATCTGCGATAATTTCTTAACAATTCATGTAGATGGTAGGATTGGCGGCCGAAGGCCGAAGGGGCGAAACCCATTGTTTCTTGTTTTCTTTAAACCTATCATTTTCTTAGAAAAAATTGCGATATATGATACAAGAAATATCATTGTTTTTAATATTTGACCTTGAGATTGACCTAGTCGGATATTTTCACGGACACGTTCGTAATCGTCGCGCAGTCCAAAAATGGTAATAGCGCCACTTTCGTACCAATCGATCATTTTCTCCAAAGCTCATTCCTGAATGTTTGCTAATGATATGTATTCACGCAGTCGACACTTAATTTGAAGATCGTAAAATCATACTTTTGAGACGATCTTAAGTCCTACAAGATTGTATTATTCATCGAATAATCGCAATGAAAAAGCTAAATATTTAACGATTAAAATGGAATCTGTTGTATGGCGTATTTCTTCTTGGTGGACCAATCGACATTAATTTTGACATCTCACGCCTTTAATCCGTAACATTAAAACATTTTAACGACACATTTGTAAAGTTTATTTTAAATAGAATTTTGTGACTTTTTTGTTAAGGCCAACAGTTCAATTTTTTTCGTTTTTTGGTTGAATATTCCACATCGTTAAGTGTGCACATGAAAGTCGACCTTTATCTTTTCAATTTTCAGAAATGTTTTATAAGAATGAAGATAACAAAGATTCAACTTCTCAATGTCAATAATTATTCTCGGACACTTACGCACGTGAAGATTCACCTTTATGACTTTCGTATTTGGTCTTTTCTTGAACCGCGTTTAGAAATTGTAGACCGTAAAGGTGAATTTTCATGTGCGCATAATTTTCGCAAGACCATTTTTAGATGTTTCGAAAGGATTTGCGAAACTACATTCAAGAGTAACAAAAAAAAAAAAAAAAAACATTGTTTACAGCCACAAATCAGAGATCGAAAAACTGATCAAAATTCCGTACATAAAGGTGGATTTACAAGATTATTCAATTTCTTTTCCACAAAATCGTTTTTATTCTTTTCCGCAACTTAAAGTTTTACAGTTGGTTACCGAAACTATCTGCATGTTGGCAAGTAAAGTATCAATTACGTAGTAAAAAAACGAATTAAATCAAATTTTATCAATTTCTAAACGAATTAAAGAAAAATATAGTTTGCAAACTGTTTAAACAAAGCCCCAAAGGTGCATTTTCATGAGAATACAATCTTGCTCGAAAAACTTGTATTTCTTTTACGTCCTTTTCACTTGACGAGGATTTCGAATTGTACACAGTCCATCATAAAAGAAAAAAACACTTCCGAAAGTCCGTAAAATAAAAATTAACACCGTAAAGGTTAAAGGTGAATTCGCTTGTGCACAATCAGTTTCGACAATTTTCTTCAATTAATCAAGAATCAGGAGGAACTTTAAAGTATAGCAGAAAGCAATGGATGAACAAGAAATGGAGAAAAATCAAAATCATTAATGTGAAATTTCGAAACGAATCCGAATTCTGAATTTGAAAAAATCAATTCTTAATTCGAATTATCAACTATAGGGATAAAAATTTCGAAAAGCATAAGGGTGACTTTTCCGGGCGCAGGTGTATAGCGCATTTCTGCGGCACATATAGACGCGCATGAAAAGCTCCCTTAAATGACGTACTGTCCTGTGTGTCGATATTTCGAACTGCTTCCTGATTGGCCCATCATAAGGGGAGAGTAGCACACCCCTGCTCGATTCACCTTTTCGATTACAGATCTCGGTTACATATATATATATACTTGAGTTTCTCCAATCCTCGAACAGCTGATTTCTATGCATATACCGACAAAACATTGTTGTTTCAGCCCGACATCCGCAACGTGGACGATTCCCGACGAAACGTTTCATAAAACATATATAACTAGAAATTTCCCAAGTTCTTCATGCGGGGACAATAAATCACTCATCTTTTTAAAGGAACGAATAAAGACGCCAAAATCGCTTCCTCGGAATGTTTGGTAATTAAAGGCGCCTTTAGGAACACGTAGATTCGAGCCGAGAGACTCGTGACCGGTTTAAAGGACACTCGCGTATAAAGAGGGTGATTTAAATGTCAATCGAGATCGAATCAATTGTATACGTAAACATACGCTTTTCGACGAAATTTAAACGTCGTAAAACCCATGTTTACCAACCGCGAAGCATACAGACATATATAGAGGTGACAAGCATGAAGGAGAAAAGTCTAGGAACCGAGTCCTTCGTGAAAGCGGGCTCCCCTATACATATATACAGACGAATTCCATGACACTGCCGCGGTCCCCGAGGTCACTTAATCCCTGACAAACAAAGTGCCGCTATATAAGCGCCATTTGTTTTTGAAAAAGGCGATTGGACGCGAGCCCTATATATATATATATATATATGTATATGCACGAGTGCGGTAGAAAAGGATGCGAAACGATGATGCGCGGAGGACAAACGCAATGTGCGCTTCGTGTCCCGCGTGGATCCGTTATTACCTTACGTCACTCGCGTAACCGCTGAGCCGTTAGCCTTCCTTCTCTCTTTTTGCTTCCTTCTATCTCCTGTAGCACATAACCTCCCGTAGGGCACTTTCGGCCTATATATACCTGCGTCTTTCGCGCGTTCTTACCGGGCGAACTACACAAACGTACTGACGAGCGGCGCGGCGGACGTGTCCAGTCAAACGCGTCGACGCCGAAGAGCCGCGGGCGGCGCGCCGAAAATTCAAAAGCGAAGGTCGGCGTCGAGAGAGGCGCCCTTTGTTATCCCTTGTTTGTATGCTGTATATGTATGTATATACGCGGGCACTTGAAGCGTTCCTCGAGCGTGCGTCTATATACTACGTATGTATGTATGTATGTGTTTATATATATGTGGTAGCCGGCTGCGTGCACGCTGGAACGGTAGAACCGGAGCGAATTCAGACGAACGGACACGAACCGCGTGCTACCCCGCGACTGAGACGCCACGAGACGGCCGCTACGTTTTACATCGCGGGACGGGACGAATGCCCCCCCGCATCACCGCCACGACGACCACCACTACCGCTTCCACTTCCAGGTTGTTCCCAGCAGCAGTCGTCCGTTTCCAGCCTCGTCTTTCTCTCAATTCCACCCTCTCCCTCTCTCTCGCTCCCGCAGCGGTTGCCTTATATACAATATTATATTTCCCTCTCCTCCTCGTCTTCGAATCCTCGCCGGTGTGTAGTCGTCCGTCGCTTTGCTCGCTATTTCCTCCTCGTTCTTCTTTCCCGCTGCTCTCTCTCTCTCTTTCTCTCTCTTTCTCTCTCTTTCTCTCTCTTTCTGTTTCTTTCTTTCTTTCTTTATTCTTTATTGTAAAACCCTCTGCGACGTTTATATGCCCGTACGGCAAAGCCCCGGAGCGACTTCTTTCTCGCTTTCTTCCTCCTCGTTACGCTTATTTTCTTCCATCTTCTATACTCCTCTTTCCGTTCCTCCCGCTATCCACGTCCCGAGCGGCGGCAATGCAATTTTCCCTTCGAGGACGGAATACGCGCGCACTATACTATACATCTTTATATATATAAATATACGTATATATGTGTACACATACAGCGATTTTCTTTGCTGTTTCAGTTTTATTCGCTTCCGCCGTGAACTGCAGCGCCCAGGGAGCAGCATTGCTTTTTGAAAACGTAAAGGAGAGACAAAGTTCACGTAATAATACACGGACGAAAAGGAATCAGACTCGAAAATTCCATCGAATTTCAACGAATCGAATATACATAGTTCGCGATTGGTGACGTCGGGTAGTTTTATGTAGTTCACGTTCCTTTTCCGGCATATCGGATCTCTGTAGACCATCTCTCTATCGCTGCGTAAATTCATATCCTGACACATATGCACAAGTATTACATAGGTATATATATGCAAGAGATCGTAAAGCGATTCACTTTATGATTTTTTGTTTTTTTCATGTATACCGCGAGTAGGAAACATTTTTGTTTCATTACCAGAGTCATTCCTCATCGCAGTGACCGCCACCTATAAAAAGGTCGATCCTGCATAAAGGTGCGTTTCCATGAAAGCCTATTTTTTTTTAAAGCAGGATTTAAAAGTGTCATGATATATATAAGACCTCGAAAACCCTTGACTAAGCTTTTTCATCACAATTACGTGAAATTTTGAATTTCAGTCGGCCATATTAGGTCCGCCATTTTGAATTTTACAATTTTGACTACAGATTCGTGATCAGCGACCTCGAAAACACCCGAGTAACGATATTTCCATTCGAATGAATTGAATTTTGAATTTTCGTCCGCTATTTTCAGTCCGCTATCTTGAATACCCCAATTTATTACATTACGCAAATTTAAAGTAGCAACGATTTTGATGACAAAAATAATTCTTATTATACATTGTAATACATTTTTTGCACGTGATAGGAAAACAATAAAATAGTTTTCCTGTATTTTGGAGTGTGGGCGTGCCGCCATTTTGAATTTTCAAAAATGCCCAACGGCAAACAAAAGTAGACAGGTTTGGCTAAATTTTCGTTCTTGCAAAAAATTGTTTGGAGCAAATGAATTCTGGGCAGCATGGGGTCTCCCATTCACAAAGAATGCCCCATATATATACATATATACATACCTATATATGCAAACACTCGGAGACAGCTGATATGGTATAATGTGTACTGAAAGCATTAAAATGTATAAAAATGTTACGTATGCATAAATATAATGCATATCTATAATGCACCCTACGGATGCATCTATTAATTTATGCATTTATAGGCAATAGAAAAGGCATCATCGTAATTAACACAGGCACTTATTATACAGTCAAGCAGATTCATTGAGTTTTTGCACTTTTAATCGCCATTTTGGATCTGCCATTTTGAATTTAATGAGATCCGACATTAGAATTTATATAAAGGGTGAGTTTCTGACGAGAAAAAATAACAAAAGGATTCTTATAAAATACTTGTGAATGTATGTCGAATCTAGAAGTCGAGGTATTCCAGATTTTACACAAAATAACGTGCTATAAACATAAAAAAATTTTATTTTACCTCGCTATATAAACTCGCCCTCCGTGGTTTGTAGCAATAAATGGAATCATTCGTAATGTTCTGCAAATACCATCCGTCAAAGAAGAAATAATGAATTTTTATAGTACCAGGCTCAAGAAGCATAAACTCCTACAAGATTAGAACGAACATGTAGTGCAAAAGTTATTCTCAATACAAACATTACAAATGATTTTTATTTTTTTTCTCTTTTTCTTTATAAACTAAATGCCATCAGTAAAAAAAAAAAAAGATTGACAGATGAAAACTTGGATTAAAAAGGATTTAAAAGGTTTAAAAATGATGAGGATTAATTTCTTCTACAATTAATACTTCTGAATTCTTGTAAATCCAAGTTTTGATGTTTTAATCATTTTTTTTTTACTGCGATGTTAAATATGTAACAAAACCCAATTAGAATGCTCGCTGGAGTATTTCTAATCAAACATGTAACTGTATATAGTAAGAAGAATTTACTTACTGTCTCCAAAAGAGACAGATTGTAAACAAATAAATCGGAGTTAAAAACAAACTTAATAAACTGAAGATAATGTGGATGAAATGTTGAATCAATATTTTGTTTTTATCTTGAGCGACTACGTATAGTTACAGATATTTTATTTTTTAAATCATTTTAATTGGATCATGTATGTAATTTAAAATTTACAATTTTTTTTCTGTTATAAAACTTTATTTTAATTCAATGTAACGATATACAATGAATGTATTTAATTTTTCAAAAATCGATCAATTTCAAGTATTTTTTATTCGAGAGGGGAGCAAATCACTTTCATATGAACCCAGCGAACGAAAAAGTATTCAAGAGAGGAATTGAAATAATCTTCTGAATCCAATTTCTTCACTACCGAGAAAAGAAAAGGAATTAAAAAAGATTCGAAAAAATAACATTCAATTCTTTTGAATATCTGTTAACTCTTCAAATCAAAGGTATTCAAAAGATATTCAAAGATATATTAAGAACTCGAAGCGTTATTCTTTTTTGGACATTCGGAATAGAAAAAGATTCATACACGTCAAGAAATTGGATTCATCGTAGACACCAACGATTTTATTCTTATTGAATTACATTTCAATTGTTTTTCGTTTGCTGGGAATTCAAAATAGGCCACGTATCATATATATAGCCAATACTGATTGAATTTTTCAACTTTGAAATAATTTATAGTTATTCGATTTTCAAAAATTCAAAATGGCGGATACAAATTGGTATAGTTGCTGAATAAAAAAAAAGCATTATATAATGTTAATGAAGCATGCAAGGCGACATTTTGGAGTCGAGTATTCTGTTCTATATTCTATATAATTCAAAGTGGTGGATTCAAAATGGCGGCAAAAATATCCTGGCTTTTCGTCCTCTAAAGGTTAAAAAATATTGTTATTAAATTCTTAAAAAAAAAAAAAAAAGAATTAAATATTTATGTAAGAAATTGAAGAATTTATACGATTTTAAGATAGTATATTGTGATTTCAAAAATTTTAATCAAACGGAGTTTTATGATGTGGCATCTAGTTACCCATGGGGAGAAATATCGAATTTACCTGACATCAATGAAAAAATAT
>JAPYZR010005562.1:0-10677 GCA_030522945.1 Trichopria nigra
GTCACTCCATGCAACGAAATCTTCAATTTTATGTCGAAATTTCGTGTAAAAAAAAGGCCAATTTCAACGTAAAAATCCCCGTCCTGAAAAGGTTAATATTATAAGAACATACTTTTGCCAATGGAACTTGAATCCCTTCTAACAATTTATATTTTGAAAGATTAAACTATGCCTTAAAATGAAGCCCTTTATTATAACAATTTTTAATATTTTTTTTATTTATCTAAATACGTTGGGGTTTTTAAAATTCTATTCTAAAATGATACAAATACATATATACACAACAATAAAAATATAAAACATTATTTCCTACTACTTTTTCACGTTTTTGTTTTGCTAGACCGTTGGCGAATACGATTAAGATGATTTTACAGTTGATTGAATAAAAACCCTACCGAAATTTGGTTGGTCGTTCTTGCTCTCAATCTAATCCCAGTCGGGATCTGCAAGTGATTGCTTAGGGACTTCTAGCAAACGGATTCTCCTTGGATTCTTGATATATCCTACTGCATCCCAATAGGTATTTTGCAAGAACCGCTGGGTTGGAATCCTAATCGGATTCTATGTATATCCTAAAATCCATTTCTATTATACTTCAAACTTCATACATCACATTTAGAAATTTTTAAAGGGGTTATGAGGGAAAAATTATTTATGTATAGACGTATTACTGAAAATTAACTAAATAAAAGGTTAGGAAACGTTTCATTTGTTAAAGAAATTACAACAAAAAAGCAACATTCATAATGACAAAACAAAGGTAGATTTTGAAGAGCATCTTTTATGAACGAATAATTATTTTAGATAAAAAATTTTGAATTATCTGCCAATATTGATTATGATTCCATTATGCCATTGTATAATTAGATTCCTATTACAATACGTATTTTGGCCCCTAAACGAAACCTTAATTTAAATATTAAAAAACAGCTAACTTCATAATTCTTATATGAAACATATTAGAAAAATGCAATATATGGCATAATATCTTATATTAAAGTCAACTTTTATTACTACAAATTACAAAATATAATCAACTAATCTGTTATAATTTGCAAGTTACAAAGTTGTTGTAGACTTCGTCACGTCGGCACATAATAATTTACCATGTTGTTTATCATTTTTCGATTTCATTCATCATATTGTGTAAAGTTTGGTTATTGTCATGTATACTGCATAAGGTAATATAACTTTGGTCCTTAATGAAATTCCTACGCTCGAATAAGATTTTTTAATTTATACAATATAAAGAAAAAGTATTAAAAGTAGAAAAATGTTATTTAATGCTGTCGACTTTAAAATCGATATTGTATCCTTGTTCATCTTTGATGCTACATATGAAAGTAGCACCTCTTTATGAGACGAATGTTCAAGGGAGAGTTAGTGGAAGCACTATCTACTATCTAGTTATTACCTGAAGGGCGCGTCAGAGACTCTCTTTGTCGCATCGAGTACCTATCAAGTGGCTATTGACCTGTTAAGAATGAACGTATCGGGTTAACCAATCGTTGTCTAGTGTCACTGCTTTCTTTGATAATTTATCTCTAAAGAAAAGGATAAGATCTTGATAAAGCACTCACGAAAAAAAAACTAAGACCTACAATATCGAATAAAATTGTAATTAATTTAAAAATTCGATTTCAAGGTCACAAGCCTGAAAATCTGAAAATAATATATTAATGGATATACTATTCGAGAAATCTTTAGAATTGTCACTATTAAAAAAAAAAAACTAATTATAAATAATAATATGTTCTTTAATTCAAATCAGTGTATATACGTGTGAAAATGGATCAGACTATAAAAATATAATAGAATTTTGTTTTCCATTTATTACGAGAAACTGACAGACATTCATTGTATATACGTTTATATTAAATACTAAATATAGAAATTGTTATTAAGTACTAAATATAGAAATGTTGGCCTACATTATACTAGAAATTGTTTTTGGAAAGTGATTGGATATTGATATTATGCTCCATAACGATTGTCTGCTCCATTCTTTAACATAACATCCCAGCAAACGAAATATGTTTAAAGTTTCAAATTTTGAATTAACAACGACTGAGAAGTGTCCATCGATAACCAATTTAAATCAATCTAAATTATTTTTAATACAATTTTTAAAAAATTAATCATTTGTTGTTTGCTGGGATTGAATTTGTCACCCCTTATTTTTTGATACATATCTTTATAAGGATTTTGCTAAACATATCTTAATGGCTTGTTTAAAATTGTGATTAATCGAAACACATCTATTATCTCTTTGAAGTGTTCCCAACCAGAATTTTAAGATTTTTAACTCGATGTTTTTTGAATAAACAATATAAAAGCAGATGCATTATTAGTATTAATACCGAAAAATTGCAATTATTCCAGGACTACATAATTAAACGTTAATTAGTGTTAAATTTATCGCTGATTATTTGCGTATTTAAATACTCGGTGCTTCAGAAAAGTGTATCTGGAACACCGGCAATCCTACGATATTATGAGTCGGAAACAATGATAGTCATTACGGAAATTGCATTGTTACGTTCAAAGTTTCGTGTACTATAAAGGGGTGCGAATGCGAGTGTTAGAGAATTATACTTCGCTCTGAGTACTGTAATAAATCGTATAACGCGAGCGTTGCATACGATGAAAGAAAGTTCAATACGATCATAAATCGCTTAAAAACTAGTTTTTTTTCAATTATTTTGTTTTTCTGTACAGTCGTGTACAGTTATTTAATACTGGAATTTAAGAAAGGTTTGATTTTGGTAAAATAAATTTTGGAGGAAACGGAAATACCACCTCCGCCGAATATCTGATTCTTCGAACAAATCGAAATAAATATAGATGAAGTAAAACGTTATTCTAGAACTCGATCAAATTTTTATTTAAATATTGTTATTAAAAAATTTATACATTAACATTTGTCATATTTTGAATTAAAAAATCTTAGATTTTAGAAGTTTTATCGCAATGATGTGACCGTAAAACAACACGATTGGCACACATATATGTGATTGAATCGCATACCGAACGTAATTATTCTCGACTGGTGTAACACCTGCGCGATTAAATTTGTCCGATCCGTTACTGGTGATGCAACCATCTAAATTTCACGTTTCAATTGAATGATGGATAAACAAATAACTGTTTTTAATGCGAAATACTGAGGAATTATATATCATATTTCACATTCGGTATGGCGAACATTTCGGAAATGTATCATTCTGAATTTTGATTTTCGGGATTTTGATCGGTCGGGATTTCGGACTCCACATTTATTACATTAGTCGATGAACGTTGATCAGCTGAATGAAACAATGATTTACTGCCTTTAATTAGATTCCAAAACTCGGTAGGGTTATTGTCAGTCTGGTAAAATTATATATTCAATTCAAATTGGAAATCATAGGTTGAATCATTGTTGTTATAGAGATATTGGTTCTAAAGTTCAATCAAACATTAAACTCCAATAATATTAACACAAATGGTTCAGTCTCAATGTTGGTGATCTAGGATACGAATTTTGTTAGCCATCAAATTGCAATTCATTTTATAAGTATATATTATGTACAATATCGTATCAAAAAGTAATTTATAAATAATATTTCGTATAAAAAAATAATAATAAATAGTAAGGAAAATGTAAAATGCAGCTTTTCGTATATGCACCTACACAAAGGCTCGGCACACTTTGAGAAAAATGCAATTCACTTTCCTAACGTCTATCGAAAAGACTGCTCCTAGCGCGGCTCTACGTTTAATGTTATTTCAGAGGCCTCTCGAGGATTCACTTTCTTTTTCTTCTTTTCAACACCATTTATTTACAGCTGGAAGTGTAGAATAGTGATGAATGAAGGCATTTATAAAAACAACAATATAAGCAAAAAAGTAAAATCGTTCGATATTCTGTATATCATAGAAAAAAAATGAAAAACAAAAAAAATGGCCAAAATTTCAATAAATACAACGAAAATATAATTGCGAAAGTACACCGAGAAAACGACTTGGTTATTAGGACAAAAACAAATTGTGCGTTTGAACCATCAGTCTTAGTGCTCTGAGCGCTAGACGAGAAATTAGTTTCTATTTTCACTTTGTTATAATTGTGTTAACTAAGAAATTTCCAACCAATAACAAATTAGTGATTTCAGCCAAGTCGTTTTTTTCTGAAATATTAGAAAAAATGGTATAAGTTCTTGGGAGTTATTGAATAAAACTAATGAAAATGAAAAATTAGTATTGTATTAGATCGACCTGCAATTTGATAAACAAAGTTACAAATTGTCATTTAAAATAAGCAGTAGCAGTATGTTCCATAAAGTTCTGCAGGGAAACTTGGGCACATGACAAAATAGAGGCAAACCATTTGTGCACTGCAACTCTACTGATGTTTACTTACTTAAATTACTTACTAAATACTAGGATAATTGGAGTAAATACTGTAAAATCGATTCCGCTTCACATCTTATTCGAATACTAAGATAAGGTTGTAGTTACATTTCGAAAAACGCCTCCTTGTACTTAGTTGATGTCAAAAACATTATTTGATTTCTATGCAGCCAAATATAACACATCTCGGTTTTAAGTATGCTTGTCCCAAAATTACGGACGTTTAATTAGATTAATGATAAATCCCGATGAAACCCTTCATAAAATTAGAAATTAACATTGCCTATATCAGGTAAATTATGATGTAAAGCTCGATTTTCTAATGTTAGATTAGGTCTTCTAGGTACGATGTACTGAATGAAAGTATGCATTTTCAAGATTTGTACAACAAATCATTTCTTATCTTTAGGACGTGATCGAGAAAATCGAGATTGGGTGGTTTTTTATTTAACAAAAGTCATACAGCTTGAAACAAGCTCATTAGAAAGGCATACGTCTGTACTGAAAGAGCTTCTTAAGAATTGGTAAGGAACGTGCTAACTAGTCTGTGTATGGATAGGATGTAACAGCAATCCAGAAGTCAAAAAACGACTTGTACCCAGCAGCCTTTATATATATCCGAGATATATCACGCTGATATTCGGCCTTCCACATTGAAATGGAATGTGGATTTGAATTTTGGACTAAGGGAACAAATTTTCTTATAATCCATTCTCATATAACAATACATTATTGGCAGGGCGTCTTGAGTATCCAACTACTCTACTTTACCAAAAAGTAAAACAATACCCTATGCTACAATGAAATACTAAAAGAAACAACGGTATTCTGAAGATCTCAAACATGAGCGAATCAAAATCATCCAATCGCACCCGCCCGTCTCCAGATAATTGTCTTCCAATAACCATATGAGGAGGTGACTTAAATGCTCCTGGACAATATTCCTACTAAATCCGAATAATAAGCAATACATCTTTGTATAATATAAACTTAAGCTATCATTTTGCAAACACCGGTTGGCGCGACAACGTTCTGTGCTTTCATAAAAATAAATGTATAGCAAAAGCTTTGACCTCGCTTCATGGAGCGAGTATGAACGAGATTGTTATTCGTCTCGATGCTGCGAACACGGTGGCCCTTATGTTAACGTGTGCGGCGATGCAATAAGACATTCAACGTTTCGTCGAAAGATTCCAACTGCACTACCCGTCCTCGTTTACGACGAAATCTTCAGGAACAATACTAAAGGCAGTCTTTGTCTCAATATGGCTCGTGCTTTTTGCGAGAGTGCCGAAAGTGCAAATGTGTGACCTAAATGACGAAAAGAAATGCACGAGTAAAGTAGACAGAATTTAGCTCAACGATTGAAGGTCATTGCATCAATCACCCCGCGCGAAAGGAAACCCAAGGTTAAAAAGCAATGTAACAAAAAGTAAGTAAGTGTAAAATTTTACCTCGATTCGATCGAGAGGAGCGTCCTTCCTATTCATTGTCCCGGCGAAATTGGATGTTATAAAAACGTATTTGCTGCTTTTGCCAAAATGCATCCTATGAGAAATGCATTTATGGTGTTCTCGCGAGAACGAAGATGATGAATGTGTATTAGGTCTCGTAATTTCACTGCATTGCTGTACATAACGCGAATATTACTCGGCGCGCACGGGAATTTATCGTCCGTGAATTAATAACAGAAAATACAAAAAGGTTATAGTGGAGAATTTAATTCAAGATAAATTGATTAATTTTTAATTAGAAATCCATTTCGTTATATACACGCAAACGATACTTTTGCGCTTAATTATGAGTGTATATATAGTTTACACTTTGTATTGAAAATATGAACCCTGCAAAAAACACAAAACCCGAGACCTATGAAACGTTGTACAAATATGACCTTCATTAATTATTATATATTAATTATCATGGCCAGATCGTTTGCGATAAATAACACGTCTTGTAATTGCAATCTTACACGCGGATACATCGTAGTTAAAAAAATAATTAAGAAACGCAAAAATGTCAGTTCTGTAAGAAGGAAATCGATTCTATTGAAATAAACTGTATTTGACTAGAAAAGGCATTTGTAGAGATTATAGTCGACACTTCAATTCTCCTAATTACTACAGACGAAGAAATTCTTCCCTTGGCGTAACATTTAGGTCAACACTATCGCCTTACTGGTGGATCTAGTGCTGGGAATTAGGATAAAACGTGCGGCGAACGCAGCTCGACTTAGACCTCTCCGACCTCTCTAATTGACGTGCAGCATAACTGTGTCTTATATTAATTTATTCCTCCTTTATTTCAAATAGATAATCAAGTTCTGTGCACAATCTCTGCATGTGTATGCGTGGGTTTGAATGATCAGGCAGCCTTAATACTTAATCTTTTCTAGAATGCAATGAGTTTGCAATGAGCAGAAAATGAGCAAACTGATCAGACTTTTCTCATTTGATTATTAAGCTAAAATCTATTCCAGAGAACGCGTCTGTAGAAAAATCACAGACTCAAGAATTTTCATTTTCATATAAACGACTTGCAACGATTTACCCAAGATTGCCAGAAAAGACACAGCATTTTATTAAAAACCTATTACTCATAAAATAATAAATAACTTTGCTTGATAACATCGTACAGCATCAACGTATATCATAAACATTCCAATCGCTCAAATCTAAGGGTTCATTCATCTGCTAGATACACTTCCAATATATAAAAAATATATATTAAGAACAAACGAAAGGGTAATGTCTCATTCATGCATTATACTGCTTTTACGGATGATTTGCAATAAATCTAAATATTACATTAAATATTATGAATTTTATAGAATAAATAAACGCAATAGGCTCCTTATAAAGAGAGACATGTTCTTCATTTTGACAAAAATCTTGATATCTAATTTCAACGTCACGCTCAGGTTTGTCAGAAATTTCCCACGAACGACGAAAATAAAATAAAACATTCTAGGACACTTGCAGTTTACAACTGCTGTATACTCCATATATGTGCAAGACGCACCCCGGTGCGCAGTAACGGAACCCTTGGGTTTCGTCATTCCTTTTTAGTTCGTATTCCCGCAAATTTTTTGCAGCTCCCAAAATTTGCTTTTGAAATGAACACGTAAATGCTTTTGAAGTAAAAACCATGTTTGATTATAATTATTAATATTTATATGAATGTTGACATTTACGTCAAACTAAAAAAGGAAGCCATCAAGAGTAGATGAAAGTAGATAAAAAATAGAGTCCTTTTATTAATTGGCATAATCAGTAGTGAGTCCCCAATCAAGAACATATGCCTCTCACACTTTAGTATATACAAGACAAAAGCTAACTTTAATATATCGGGATTCTGTACTCGCGCACAAAGGATTCCACCGCCTCCTATATGACGGTAGGACGTAAACACGATTCTAATTGTACCGCACACAATGAACAAGATCTTGTGTTAGCCTGCCGCTATAATCACACCTCGCACAGTAATCTTGCTACCTCCAACACGACTGTTGGCATTACGCAGGAGCACTGACAAGACCTCACTATACGACTAAACATTTTTAGGTCCGACGCCGTAGTTCATATATACCGTTACGTGAATTAGATTATAAAATTTGCTTTCGCACTAAGTACGTGCAAGCGTAGTAAACTTGATATCCTACTTTTTCTTTCTGTTTTTTTTTTTCAAGCCATACCATTATGAAACTCGAGAAACATTTATTTCTGTACACTTTATGTCTAAACATCAACAATATTAAAAGAGTGTTGGCTTGATGACAAGACATTATTTGTCGAGATGTGACGACACTTGCTTTCATAACTTTAACTAGATTGATAAATAACTGTCTCGTGAGATGGTGCATTTGTTATATTATTTGAAGTAAGTTATTTCGAAATTTTATAGCCATGAATATTATTATAATTCATTAATTCTAAATAAGATGTTGCATTATATTGCACTCGGTTAATTTCTTGTGGAAAAAGGTCCTTCCTGTACATTAAAATTCTACTATACTCTTCTCCTTAAAAATTATATTACGTCGCCAATTTTACGTATAATACATTATACGTTCGTATAGCCAATATGCGAAACATTGGAAAAATGTAAAAGCCCTTTACGCACTTGTTTTGTCATTTCCGCTCTCCCAGTTTTACGAGCTTATTCCCATACACTTTTCCGAGTGCTCCCAAGTTTTATCGGAACAACCGAGGGAAAGGCAGAAAAGTCATAAAGATACGAGCGAATCGTTAAAAAGTTATTCTTCCTTATTTCAGCCCAGTTGCATTTTTCAATCCTTTCGAAGAGATGCGAAGCCACCGGCACTGATGTCCTCTACGATCGCGCCTCAGACTCTCCAAGATAGTGCGCGCATGGAAAACCTAAAAAGTGCAAAAATGAAAATTCAGAGATACTTGGGTTGATGCGAATAAATGCAAGAAAGACATAAGCAAAAAAAGAAAAAGCAAAGCTCGGGAAGGCAGATATATCTGTGTATATTTCTCGAGAGAGAAAAAAAAATGATAAAACGGTCACATGCGTTATTTCCCGGGGAACAGTCGGAATTCAGCGCCGGAGAATTTGCTATAGTGCCAAGAGCTCACGTAAAAGTGCTACATCCAACGCTGCAATTTAACGTTTTGTAAAAACCTTTCGCGTTGCAAATACTTCTTCTCTCTCCTCGACTCGCGTGGTTTTTCCAAACAAATGCTTCGGGAGTAGTCTTTTAATTGCGCA
Organism: Trichopria nigra; assembly: GCA_030522945.1. Lineage (NCBI taxonomy): Eukaryota > Metazoa > Arthropoda > Insecta > Hymenoptera > Diapriidae > Trichopria > Trichopria nigra. The sequence goes on from JAPYZR010005562.1 coordinate 9,124, forward strand.
AATGGTAATTATTTCAACATTTCGCTGCAGCGGAAGAAGAATTAATTTGTTGAATAAGTGGTAAAAGTTGGCGTATAATTATTAAGTTCTAATTATTTACACTTTCACGCTATTTAAGTAACAGTTGATAAAAAGACCTCAATTCTAATTTGAAATGATATGAAGGACTACCAAATGAGTCCTTTAAAAATAATAGTTCATATAGATAGTACCAAAAGCTTAGGAAATGTTTATTTCTCTATAAATTTACGTGATTCTGGTCGTCGCAATAGATTCGTTTTCATTTTTCCATTTTCGCCTGCACACGCCGTTTATTACTTTAACATAAAGCGCATTTTTATCGTGAATATAATTGCTGTGTATGAATTGCATAGTTTTTGCTTCCGCTTAAAAAGCTTGGTTACGGTCAGGGATTAAGAAATGAGATTGAGATTTGCATTGCGAAATACTGAACATGGACTAAATGCCCAGAAATTGCTATGTTTGAATTCAAAAGTTCAATATCCAATGTCGAGTTCAAAAGTATCTAGAGTGATCCTTTTGAGAGATGGATGCTGTACTAGATTTGTAATTCCTAACTCTTCGTCCTTTACTACTTTTTCAACATGTGCCCAAAACACTAAATTGGTTTAAAAAAAAAATGGCATCACCTCAATAATCTCGTTTCTTTACTTGTCAGTGGCATTGCTGACATTCTATGTTATTTCATCTAGACATATGAATTGTCGATCACGAATTTCGGTTCTTCGATGACGCCGGCGCCAATGGAGACCAGTTACAAAAGGAAGCATTAACCGAACAAATAGGTGCGCTTTAAACGTCAGCAGCGGAGCGTAAGAGTCTGAGATAAAAAGCAAAGGACGATTCGCACAAAATAGGACAATGAGAATGAATGTCCCCCCAACGAACAGGAAGACGGACGAAGAAGGCAGCGACGAACTGGACGATGCGGACCATGTCCCCTGAATTAGGACATGCGTTGCTCATCCTCGTAATTTCGCCATGGCCAAATCAGGTCACGTTAGAAAACAGTCATTTGAACAGCGGATGCTGTAACTTATGACCCAAGGACGCTTGATTACATCTGAGCTGTGGATGTATGAAACTCCCCATTCTCGCATCAGCAAGAAGAACATAAGCAAAAGAAAAAGCGAAGCTCGAGCCACATTGGGAATATGCGGATACTACATCTTCCTTCTTTGTTTGTGAAATCTGAAAATCCGATTAAAACGTATAGAATCGTGACGTGACAAGATAAAAGGAAAACACATCGCGTAGTATCTGTTTCAGTACTCAGAGTTAATACATTTATGGATAAATATTATGTACATATAATTAAAATTATAATATGATTTTATATACGTAATAAGTTTACATTATAATTTATATCATAATAACCCGGGAAAAAATGGATTCAGATATACTTATATCTGAATCATATACGGTTATATCTGTTTCATGTATGGTTATATCTGGCTCATATATGTTCCAGATATGATCATATATAATTGAGATATAACGACCCGGGAAAAAATGGATTAGATATAATTATAT